>CM076575.1:617382109-617657139 GCA_034641835.2 Pinus albicaulis | reverse complement strand
GAAATAATCAGAAGCACCTGCATAATATAGACTAATTCATAAACCATAAATATATCTTGATGATCAAGGAATTCAAGAAATAAGCCATTTAAATAAACAGCTCATTGAGAAAACAAAATCCATTTGTATTATCTTTAATGAAAAAGGAGCCCTACAACCGTGTTTGCCTTGATGTCGTATAGGTCCTTCCGGGGTCCGGAACAAGCGTTTCCTCTACTTTGACAAGCCTTTGCACTCTCTCGACTAACATACACATGAGTATGTAATCATTCCCATATAATGATCAGTTAAGAGAGTCTGAGTTTCTCTAGCAATTCTCCTCAAAAAATCTCAAAGCCTAACTCCCCTTGAGGCTGAACTATGGCCTCAATTTATAGCAAAAGAGAAGAGGTTGCAGCTCCAAATAAGAGGGGATAGAATCCTCTTTCAAAGGGATTAAGTTCCACATACCAAGGGGTAGGCTCCTTTAATGGAGGGATGAATGTATATGAAAGGAGCAAACTTTCTGAAATAATTTCCCATTTATTTGTTTTGTTCATTGCATGTTATCAAAGTATTCATCATCATCTATCCATACTTCACTTTCTATTTCGGTGATAGTTTTTGCGGCGGATAGGTATGAATTTCTTGAGTGGAATTTCCATAATATATATACATATCTCCGATCTACGACTTATGAATTGTTGGTGAGGTAAATCCCCTCTGCGGATAGAGGCGATCCCACTAGACCTAGAGTGGGTTTAGCCACAAATGTGACAAACTATAATATCAATTCCTAGTTAACGAATGGACGGAGATTCGATAGATGACTTATCGAAGGTCCTACACTATTTTTTTCATCGGAAAGAGTGGCTACCTCTCGTTCTTGGTTTGACAGATCACGATCCGCTCTCTTTTGTGCTCAGATACATGCACATACACAAGAAACAACAACGATATACAACATAGTATTTCACATTCGTAACCATCATTCAGTCGAAGAAGACTAAATCAATTGCATTAAATAAACATAACACAATGATGGAACCAATACCATAGTCGAGTATATTAATGAAATAAAGGAAGAGTACAACCAAGCTTCGACGTTGCAGTCTCCTCCAACAGGGTTCCAACGGAGCACGTCTCACAAAGGCTCATCAGGAATTCGGACAGGGTTCTCTCTATGGAATTCTCCTTGGTTCTACCTTCTTTATAGCAATTACTCATCTATAGTATCTCTTCTCCAAGTTCAACTAGTTTTCATAAAGGGAGAAGGCCTATTTATATAGAGGAAGAGGGAGAGGTTAGGATCCCTATAATCATGGAAGGGAGTCCTATCTTCAAAGAGTGTTCCATGGGAGGTAAAAAAAACCACTACCTAAAGAGAGATATCCGTGGCTTATCAACTTTAACCACTTCTAATGAGTCATCCCTAAGGTAGTTAGAAGGAAACTTCCACCTCTATATGTTAAAAAAACATTCCTAAAATAGCTTGCGCAGACACTACACAGAGACAGAGTGCTAAGTGGCACGGGCTCTAGTGTAAATCCTCCACATTGGCGCGAGGGGTGAACTGGCTACCTGCGCCAAGGCCAAAACATAGGTTTTTGTGTGCTTTTTGAGGAAATGTTCAACAGGAGAAATGATGTCCTCATGCAGAAGGATGCAAAGAAGATGTTTGCAGAGTATGACACTGCTCAGAGGTCATGGGAAAGACCATCCAATATGTGGGGTGAGGGATTGCAGGGACAGTGACAAAATTTTTTGTAACAGATGCCCCCTAAAGCATGAATTCTGAGAGAGAGGGAAGGGTGATCACATTTATGAGGAGCAGCGTTAGGAGCCCAAACAACTATTTGTGGAAAACCTACAAGTATGAATACAAGCTGATACATGATACATTACATGTGGCATAGGCACAGCCATCCATTGTAGAGTACATAAATAGTGAGATCGAGATATGGACACGGCCATCTAGTAGTAGGGATCAACAAAATAGACTCGGGTTGGTTGCAACCATCCAATCGGAAAGAGTCATGTAATAAGTCATAGTAATCCACAAAGAACCCGCATCCTGGATTTCATCAAACAAAACCTAGGGTCTTGCGCTCCATCTAGACCCAAACAAAGTACAAATTCAAGCATGCGAATATGTGAGTTGAATTCGAACATGCAAGAAAATCATCTGATTACTAGCCAATGATGAAAGCCGTTAACAGACATGAGAGAAACCACCAATGATGACAATGGCTCTCAAGGTACAAAAGGTACAATCCATGGAATGTGAACAGTGATCTGGCATCGAACATCTGCAGAATCATCCAATCGAAGGCTGATGATGTGAACTTTGCGTCGGATGTGAAGAACCTGCCATTGAGGAATGCGGGCTCCAAGGTACCAAAAAGGAGTCTCTAGATCAGATTCCTGGATAATGAGCTGAAGTCGACAGGAAGTGACCTGATCGAAGGTGGACCATAATGTTTCCCACATCATCGACACAAGACAAAGGAATATGATGTTTCTGAATTAGGACCAACAAAGAACTAGAGGGAGGTTGAAAATTGCAGAGGCAAAACTTCTCTTGAACATATCGGTGTCACGACATTGGATTTGGTAGTATTTTACATCAATGGATCTGAGGTCATGGTGATGTGGCAAGAGTAGATGAGCGGTCAAAAGAGATTACCCAAACCCATGGAGGCAAACAAATGACGAAGTGAGATGTCCCCAACCCAAAAGGAATGTAGACAAGTGCCATGTTCAAGAGTGACATACTGCTGACTAAATTCTGGTTCCATTTTCCCCCACCATTTCTGGAAAGTACCTCTTTATTTTTACACAAGCTTGAAGAGGATACCATATGCTTGTCATATAAGTTTGTCCTTCGGAACCTTCGAGATGAAATGTTTTCTGAAGCCCTAGGAAGGAGGAACTGAGGAATGTCATAACGTGGTCAGATATCATCGGTTCCAATGAGTCTGACAAAGGAAGAACTCAACATATTTCCATGTTTAGAGAGTTTGAAAAGACATTGGAAAAGAAAACTCTAGCAGTCCCTTTTCGTAGATAGTCCCATATATTCGAAAAGGTAGAAAACTATGTCTGAGAGAACCTCCTAGTCGTGATAGGCTAGGGTTTTCCTTTTTCGTAAATAAATCCTAGCCTGAAAAAGGGGTAAACATATACTAGGTAGATATCGTTTCACAGCCAATTTAACGATCTCAAAACGACAAGTGACTTGGAAATATTTTCAGTTTTATAGAGTCAGAAAAGAGCTAAAAGTTGACTCCTCCTGGAGGAATGAGTGGTATAAAGGGTAGCTACTGGTTCCGGTAATGGTGGAACTACTCATAACAATTAAAGTTCAAGAGGTTGGCTAACAAGACCACTCATCACAGCGGTTCCTCAAGAACGGGTAAAACAACCAAGTGAAGGCATATGATAGTCCAAGCATGTAGTGACGATGGAATGAGAAAACCAATGCTCATCTGGCACAAATAGGCTGATAAAATGGCAATCACAAGAGGTAAAATGGGAATGGTTTCATTTTTACACAAGCTTGAAATTAGGAAACTCTGCTTGAAGTTGGTTTCATTTTTACACAAGCTTGAAACAAAGATAAACTATGCTTGAAACCGGTTTCATTTTTACACAAGCTTGAAACGGAAACAAACTATGCTTGAAAAAGTAAGCATGCCCCTGGCATGGTGACTCAATTCGAGGTACATGCCCCCCAAGCTTCAGTCCATATGAAAGGTAGATGGATTGAAGGTTCAAATTACAAGATCAAGAAAAAGACTCAACTAGGATTTTACGAGATCTTATTCAAGACTTGAATTGAACAGGAACGTGTTTCATTGTTTTAACAAGGTTGACACATTAAAAGAACTATCATCATAACCTAATTCATTTTTTAATGAGGTTGAAATAGAAGACGAACTATCCTCGACGACCTTTCATTACGATGAATAAGAGGTCATAGATCTCAAGAGGTTTGCCTCTGATGGGAGAAAAATATCTTGAAAATCAGGACCCAATGCCTCCAGCACACGATGCACAATGGCACCATCACTGACTGTGAGCACAGGATAGGTAGCCACATAATTAACATGTGACAACGATAAAAATGGCAGATAAATACCTGGAAGGGACGATGGTAGACCAGATTTCATGTCAGGACCAATGAATGAAAGCTGATCAATGGTCACGATTCGACCTTTGTGTGGAAAATAGATCACACGAAAGAGGGAAGAGACAACTGCCCCCTATGACATAAGTATAGTCACGCCCCAAGAGTAAATTGAAATCTAAGGGGCCTGGAACAGCCATCACGTCTATATGGATGGTTTTCCTTCCCAAAGTAATAGGAAACTTCAGAAGGATCCCTAACGGTTGATTGGTTCCTCTGTTAAAAGCCAACAGATTTTGGGTAATAGGCATAAGCGGTGGAGAACCAAAATCTTGCCAAGTAGTGGAAGACAGAATACTAACAGACGCGCCTTCATCTATAATGGTTTTGGGTACAACTACATCAAAGGTTTGTATCATGATCTCAAAAGGCACATAAGAAGGAAGGCAGTATCCTGCAAATCGACTCCAATCGAAGGAAGCGACCAAACTACTTGGAGGGGGTACCATTGAACTAATATGGTCATTCCTTGGTGTTACCAGAGAAAGAGGAGCATCCTCCTGGACCTCCATCATGGGATCAGGAAGGGCAACTTCTTGAATCCCAGGGACATGATGATTTTTCTCCAATTCTGAGGAATCTGAAGAAACAAGAGGAACGTGAGGGGGATGAGATCCACTCTCGACAGAAAATACCTGATGCACTGTAGGCGAGATCAAGTCGATCGATTCCTTGACCAATGGTTGGTTGGGAATCGATTCGTGAATTTGAATTTCCGAGGGAACGAGATCGACCAAGGATGACACTTGACTGATCGTGGAATCAACTAGCGGAGGACTCGAAGAAAGCTTTTGGTAACCAGCCAGAAGGCTGAGGGCAGAAATAGTAGAGTTGTCCAACACTCTCTTGGCTTCATCCATGTATGAAAAAAGGTGAATGGGATGATTCCCTTCACACAACTTACAAGGATTCATAACCTTACCCTGTTTCTTACGAGTCTTATCAGTACTAGTTGAAGATAGGTTACCAATATGACTTCCAGAAGCCAAACGAAAAAAATACATCCATCAAACCATGCTTCAAGTACCTTGGGAATGCCAGGGCAGTCTCGAAGTAGATGGTTACCTTTGCACAACATGCAAGGGAATTTGAATTTTCGTGGAAGTGTGGATGGTTCCACGAGGGAAGGTTTATAAAACGCAAGAGCTGCAGTCTTAGCCTCTCGCTTATCTGACTTCTTCTTCTTTGTCTTCTTCTTTTTCTTATCCACCTGGTTATTGGAACCTAGACTTTTACCAGGCGAATTAGAAGATGAGGACGAAGAAATAGGTGAATAAGGGGAGAGGTCTACCTTAGAATCAACATGATGTTGCTCAGGTGGAGGAGATGGTTGAACAGAGGTTGGAGTTCTTGGGACCACCGAGGCTTAAAATAACCACACGGGCAAACCAGCAGTTAACCTTGGAAGAGAAAATGTTGCCATATAAGGAGCACCCACATTCCCAAAAGCAGGAAAAGGACTAGGATTCCCTTTAGAAGGGATTCCTTGGTTAGTGAAATCCGATAACGTTGCCATCAGAAACAACTTTAAAACAACACCCTAAGGAAACTAGCTTTAATCAGGAATATTTCGTGGACAGTTAATTTTTAAGAAATTTAAACAAAACTCTGTCGTTTCATATTTTAAGAGTTGAGAAACAGGCAAAAGGTGACTCTATCACTTTCAGGTTGAAATGAGCATGAAAGGAAAAGTGCTCGATGATATTTTCAAATTTATGGAGTCAATAAAGATCAAAAATGACTGCTCAGGTAGTCTAGGTAAAAGGGTGTACCAGGTTCCCATGAACTACCATATACACCTTAGTAATAAAATGAAAGAAGAATTAACCAAGGACTTGACATATGTGCAGGTAGTCTCCCTGAATGTTGTGTTTGGTGTATCACGGTTACAAGGCGGCAGACTTGGCTTCCTACGGATAAAAGGATTGCAACCTAGAGGGGTCTCCCTTTATATACTCGACGATACCGGGAGCACAAGTCCGTACTAGTGTTGTCTGAAGCCAGATGGTGAGCGACAACTGCTAGGTTTAAAGACGCCGGAACACGTCTCTAAATTAGACCACTAAATTTTTCGTTAGGTTTCAATGTTGCCTTAGGTAAATTGAATAAAATTTAAGTTGATCTTGTATTTATGTTTCAATTCCAAGGTCCTACCGAATATTGGATCTCACAAATCCCTAAATGCAAGCTACATGCCATAAAATACCATTTTGTTTGATGAAAATATATCTACGAGAAGGTTGAGGAGTTTTCAAGCGATAGCAAATAATGAGAACACACATACATCCACTACAACATATGATGTAAGCTAATGAAAATGAGAAGTATTCCCTAGAATGTCCAATGCTAGTTATGCAAAATATTTTCCAATTCCACAATACAAACATGAATGCAAGCACAATTTTTTTTTTTTTTTTTCAATGCAATAGAGAAAACAATGCACTAAATGACATGAGAAACAAACCTTCACACTAGTTCGAGAATGTTAATGCAAGAGTCGAAGCAAAACAATTTCAATCAACCCAAAACAAAACAAAACAAAACTCAAACCAATGTTGCAATCTCTCAAATTGAAGAAAGATGTCGGAACAGACCCATACAAGCAGTGTAATCTATGCTTAGAGTGACAAGAAGCACAACTGCATGAAAGAGGCAAGACTCATTCAAGACTCATTCCACCAAATTCAATCACTCAAACGGATCAAGAGAGCTGAATGCAATCAAAAAAGGAATGAAGGTGGCTGTGAAACAAAAGACCGAAGCTCTTGCAGGAGGCTCAGCATACCAAAGCACTAGAAAACCCTAAGGCCATGATGCTGACAAGAAATGGACAAACAACTGAATGAAGGAGGCTTCTCACAGTCACAAACAATCCCAAAGCACTCAAAACATGCCAAAACTAACCCAGAAGCACAAGCACTAACCAAAAAACTCCAAAATAAGGAAAACCCTAATACCTACATGAAATGGCGCAACTGTTTGGCTATAATCAACGCCAAACAGGGGATGGTGTGGGTGCTGAAATAGCAACAAGCGCCATTGGACGCAACTGTCAGACTAGAAACTGCGCCAATCAAGCCAACCCTAGTAAAAGGAAAATTTTGGAAAAACAGAGGTCAGGTCTGATTCTCTAGGGCTGAACAGGGGTCTTAGACTCAGCAAAAATAATCAGAAAATGCAAGCTAAGCAAACAAAGACCAAGAAGAATACCTAATGGATGAAAGAGAAACTCACATTGATCCCTAGTGGAGTCGCCAATTTGTTGGTGAGGTAAATCCCCTCCGCGGACAGAGGCGATCCCACTAGCCCTAGAGTGGGTCTAGCCACAAATGAGATAAGTTATAATATTGATTCCCAGTTAACGAATGGATGGAGATTCGATAGTGACTTACCGGATGTCCTACGTTGTTGTTGTCATTGGAAAGAGTGGCTGTTTCTCGCTCTTGGTTTGACAGATCACGATCCGCTCGTTCTCACGCTCGGATACCTGCACACACACACAAGAAACAATGACAATATCCAACGTACTATTTCACATTCGTAACTATCAGCCAGTTGAAGAAGACTAAATCAATTGCATCAGATAAACATAACACAATGATGGAACCAATACCATAGTCGAGTATATTAATGAAAGAAAGGAATATTACAACCAAGCTTCGACGTTGCGGTCTCCTCCAACAGGGTTCCAGCGAAGCGCATCTCACAAAGGCTCGTCGGGAATTCGGACGGGGCTCTCTCTACGGAATTCTCCTTGGTTTTACCTTCTCAATAGCAATTACTCAGTTATAGTATCTCTTCTCCAAGTTCAGCTTCTTGGCTATATGTTCAACTCACTTTCATAAAGGGAGAAGGCCTGTTTATATAGAGGGAGAGGGAGAGGTTAGGATCCCTCTAATCATGGAAGGGAGTCCTATCTTCAAAGAGTGTTCCGTGGGAGGTAAAAGCCACTACCTAAAGAGAGAGATCCGTGGCTTATCGACTTTAACCACTTGTAATGAGTCATCCCTGAGATAGTTAAAGGAAACTTCAGCCTTTATTTGTTACAAAACATTCCTAAACTAGCTAGCGCAGGCACAACATAGAGACAGAGAGCCAGGTGGCACGGGCTCTAGTGTACATCCTCCACATTGGCGCGAGGGATGAACAGACGACCCACGCCAAGGCCAAAACATAGGTTTTTGTGGGCTTTTTGAGGAAATGTTCAACAGGAGAAATGATGTCCTTATGCAAAAAGATGAAAAGAAGGCATTTGCAGAGTATGATATTGCTCACAGGTCACGGGAAAGACCCTCCAATATGTGGGGCGAGGGATTGAAGGGACGGTGACAAAATGTTGTGTAACATGAATGCATCTGTTGTAGCTAGCCAAGGTCTACCTAAGATCAATGGATGGCCTCCTAAATTATTCGTGGGAGTTAAAATCTCAAAATATACAGGATATTTCCAAGAACCTAGAGATATAGAAACATCTTCTAATACTCCATCTGGTTTAATAACAGAGATGTCTGCTAATTGTAATAATGTTGGAGTATATTGAATATTTTAAAGTTTGACTTGTTCCATGGTCTGTATACTAATAATATTAATGGATGCTCCTAGATAAATTACAGTATTTTGGATCTCAATACCATTGATATGGGTTTTTACAATGGGGTTTCTTGGATCTAAACATTTTTGGACGATAGTTTTCCCCATCATAATATCAACAAATTTTCCCACCAACTGAATTTCTTTAATGTTTTTTCTTTTTCTTCCTGGTTTTCTAATACGTAGCTCCTTAATGGTTTTTGCAAATATTGGTATTTATTTTATTACTTATAGTAAAGGTATTTTGATGCAAACATTCTTAAGTTCATCTAACATGTCATAGTCTGGTAAACTAATTTTCCTTTGTATTCCTTTATCAATTTTAAGTCTTTTGGGAAAAATTAGTTCTTGTAAAGAAATAGAAGATTGTACTGTTAGAGGAACTGTATGAGCTTATTTTATTTTATCATCCTTTGATTTTATATAGATTTCTTCTCTTAGAGGAGTACTTTCTTGATCAAGACTTTCATATTTTTCATGAGTCTCATCCTCTTTAAACTCTTGGATGATAAGTGTTGGTGACTTATTTTGTAAAACCCTACCAGAACTAATTTGAACATCATTTGTACCTATTGGTGTTATCATACAAGCTTGGAAATTTTGTCCTTCGACATTATAAATAACTTGTTGATTTTTATTATTTGGCTTTGGAAGTGGTTGAGTAGGAAATTGATTTGGTTTTGGAGTAAATGGTAATGAAAGTTGTTGGTTTTGATTTTGAAATTGAGAGGGTTGAGTGGGCTAAGCAAAATATGGTCGTGGAAAAGAAGAATAAGGTTGTTGGAATTAAGGATATTGAGGACATTTACCACAATTTTTTTTCTAACCTTGTTACCGAGATGGATTTTGAGATTGTGGAGGCCAAGGATTCCAAGGCATAGGTGCAATCCAATTATTCTTTAGTTGTGCATATGATTGAGTGTTAAAACCCTGAGTCATATTTGGATGTGAATTTTTCCATGGTCTTTTAGTAACAAAACAAAGTGATTCAATTCGGCTTGTCCCATCGTCATCTTGAAATATGGCTTTAAGACCAAGTATTGAAGGACACTCTTTAGTATTATGAATCTCAACACATATTGTTAGAATGAATTCTTAACGCAAGTGTATGAGAATAGATCACTTTAGCTGCACATGAAAAACAACCCTAACAACAAATATTTTTTTCTAACTTCTTTAGATCTACAATAGAAGGTCAAAAAAAATGAAAAACAAACCCAGATCTATGCAAATAAAGCAGCGAAATGGTAAAATGAAATAATAGTTTCTCCAAATTTCCAATGGACAAGACAAGATTTATAAAGAATTTTTATATTATGTTAACACCTCGGAAGGGAACAAAGAATGATGTTACTAATCCCCCTCAATGGGATGGGTTTTTGGCTGTCGTCAACGCTTCAGCTTCAAAGTTTCTCTCTCAAAGGTGTAGAAAACCCAAGACGTGTAGAACTCAAAGGGAGATCAATAAGCAAAAGGAAAATAAAAGGAATCAAAGTATGACAATGATAAGAGGATCAAAGTCCGACCATGATAAAAGGATCAAATGTAAATAATTAATGGAAAACCCTCCTATTTATAACAAAATATTGAGTTATCCTTGATAATGGTGCATAATAAAATATTATTAACCAAGACCTGGATCTAACTACTTAGAATATTTTATTATATTTTGTTGGAGGGAAAAAGAAATTTAAATTGGTCAAATCCCTTTATTTAGAAATAATAAACAAATAAATTATTTATTTATTATTTAAAGGACGAGGTTAAGGAATAATTTAATAAATAATGATTTATTTTATTATTCCTAAATGATTTAGTCAAATTTAACAAAGAATAATAATTAAATAATGATTTAATTAATTATTCCTAGAGAATAAGAAGATAAATAATGATTTATCTAATTATTTCTCATTAATTGGGTTAAATATGACCAGGAATATTATTTAAATATTGTTTTAACTAAGCATTCCTAGAGGAAATCAAATAAATAAAGATTTATTTAATTATTCCTTACAAGGTTTCCTACTTGGACCATAAATTACTTAATAAACTATGGTTTATTAAATTATTTCTTATAGTGAAAGAAATTTTACTATGGTAAAATTGGTCTTACATGGTGTATTTCGATTCATCTAATTGTAAATGGTAAGATGACCAAAAATTAGTGTACCAGATTTCCCCCCAACGTGCGAGCATTAGAAGCTAATCGTATGACTGAACTACGTTGTAAGAACACAGTCACTAGACACCGAAGGGGAGTCATGGAGAGATAGATACGTAGGCTAAATGAAGCGAGAATGGACAATAACCCTAAGGGGGTGAGACCTACAAATGAGATAAGTCTCCTTTAATGTTTGAGTACCTGTTCTCAGTGAGGTGGGGGAGGCAACCTATGCCCGTCGAGATGACAAAGTACAAAGAATAATAGTTCGTTCAGTAAAATGAGACCGAGCTATAAAGTACATGATATGCTGGCATAAACATGGGCCATACAAAAAATATAATGGATCCCACATACATATTGTGCCTGGGACCATAGCCAGGACTAAATACAATAATATTTTAGTACTTGAGATATAATAACAACCAGAGAACCCATGATAAATAGGAAATGGATTTGAAAATATGAATGGACCATCTAAGTGATACATGCATGCTATTGGTGCTGCAAGCAGCTAGGGCTGAAACCATCAAATCTGCAGAGTTGCATATGAGGCTATAGAATAAATTGAAGTCTATAATATTCCCAATTAGCAGCAACTAATTAGCAATATTAAATTTTGTCCATTTTAATTTTATAGAGGGGCAGCGTGTCCAAGAGGGAAAACTCAGTATCGATGGGGCCTAGCTGAGAGCAAGGCTCTCCAAGCATAAAGAGTTGAAGAGGTTCCTCATTCATGGATATTTGATTATGCATCTTTGTTCTGTCTCTTGACATTGAGCACACTTTTCCTACTGAGAGAAGTCTACAAGTGTTGTTCAGCACACCGGGTGTCTCCAAGAAGATATCCAAAACATAGCCCCAGGGGACTTCAAGTGCCTGCTCGGGTGATGAGATTTATCCATTTATTTTCAGGTGGGACCCATAGCATCTTCAACAAAGGGATTACACACTTGTCAGGGACAACATAGTCTTAAGGACATACCATGCAAATTCTTGGAGGAGGTAGTACCGGGAGTGGAGATTTATCAAGGGATTCAGCCTGGAATAGTGAGAAGGGATTAGCCCTTAGCTATTCCTTCATTTTGGTAGAGGAGGAGGCCACCATTTGTAGATATAAATTCAAGGCCAGTGTATTCCTCTGGGATAACATTATTCATCAAGGGAGGTCATTTTCCGGGGTCATCCATTCCGGAAACCCTTTCTGGGATTTTATGGGTCTTAGGTGGAGAGCTCTTTCCAGAATTTCATATTTTTCTGAGTAGGGGAACAACCCCAAAGAGCCATCCTATTCCAGTAGTAGCAACAGTCACGCAGCAATAACATCGATATTTTGGAGATAACACAGTCATTGATACGGCAACCATTCTGGGAGTATTTCTGAGAGTATTTCCATCTTGCCTTGTGCAGGCCAAGGTGCCATCATTCTGATCACATTTGTACTCATTGTATCTTTCAATATATAATAAAATGGCTCAGCGTTCTCCATATTCTGTATTATGTATGTGATGTCTATCCATTTGTTGTAGTTTCATGTTTATGTTGTTGGGTATTACTGTTTATTTCTATTCAGAATATTACAGTGGTATCAGAGCTCATAGACTTGGCTCAGCCTATGGAGCAGATTGTCCATGACACTAGAAAGAAAACCATATATCACTTCCTGACGAAGGAATTACAAGGACCAAGAGCGTAGTCTTGAGACCACTTTGGGAGAGGGATACTGAATTCCGGTTGTGGATGCAGAGGAGGAAGGACCGATGTCAGGTGAGAAAGATGAAGGAAGGGAGTTCGCGGAACTCCTAAAAACTGTGAAGGATATATCGAGGAGAATAGAAGAGATGGGACAGAAGTTTACCATAGACCAGAGAGAGAGTGAAACTCCAAGGGGTTTTCGCATCAGAGAAGGGTCCGACACTTCCCACCAGTTGCAGGAGCAGCTCACATCTACTCCCCCACGTTCCACTATGCCCACATTTCTATCTATAGGCACGACATTATGAGCATCTTAGGAACCATATCTAGTTCATATGGGGGATTATTTTGCCGAGTATCAGTCCTATGGGCAAGATTTTGGCGAGGCTCTCTCTTTCCATGATTTTTTTCAGCTCAAGAAGGACAGAAGGCCCCTTAACTAGAACAAAGGGGGAAGATACACATAGGACGGGTATGTATAGTGTACAGTGGGTATATTTTTCCTGCCAACATTTGACGGATCCTCCAAATGTTCGGCAAAGGCTTGGGTGGAGAAGCTAGATATCTATTTCCATCTTAATCAGATGGCATAGGGAGCAACATCAAGGTGGCTCCACAGGATGACCACACTAGGTCACTCAATGGTGACAACATTCGTAGAGTTTACATGGATATTGGTAGAGCGGATTGATCGGAGGGATCCATAGGAGCACTTTGTTGAGCTGACCAAGCTCACACAGACTGAGAACCCAGACACCTACATTTCCAAGTTTTTGAGACTCTCCGTGATGGTACCCAACTTTTATTTGACCAAGATGATATACATGTTCATTGATGGGTTGGCAGAACCTCTGCGGGGGTTAGTTAGATCTAACAGGCCGGCTACACTTCACGATGCATTTGGGAGGACCATGGATTTGCAGGATGCCCTACCTAGGACCAGAGCTCCTTTCCCCTAAAGACCGGCATTTCATCCAAAGGGGAAGGACACAAGGGTTCCACCTCTAAAGGAGAACCTAGGTCGGGGAACTTTGGATGATGAGACCCGGAGAGACCTAAGAAGGAAGAAGCTATGCTTCACATGCCAGGAGCCGTGGGCACTAGGACATCGTTGTGCCGCTGGGAAAGCACACTACATAAAGGTCTTCTCCGATAGTGATGGGGAAGAGGATGCATATGAGGAAATGGAGGCAGGAGGCAGCAGTGTAATACAAATAGGGGATCATCCACCACCAGGAGCAGGAGGGGTAGTTTTCAACTACTAGGGGAGTCATTGATTCTTTGTGAGGGGTCCCCAAATACTTGACACTGCATGTACGGGGTACTATGCATGGAAAACGTGTTTCAGTACTAGTGGACAGTGGGGCTACCCCAATTTTATTGATGCACAGTTGATAGAGCAGAGGAGCATACTGACATAGAGCTTTGATGGGTTTTCAGTACTGGTACTAGTGCCAAAACCATGCAGTGTGCCAGGTATGCGCCAGCCTTGGCAGTGACTATGGGGATTTACATTCTGACGGATCATTTCTTTGTGGTGGAAATTACGGACACCAACATGATAATGGGAGTGCATTGGTTGATCACGCTAGGGAAGGTCACTACAGATTTTGAGACCTTGGAGATGGAGTGGAGAGACAAGAAGATTGGGAAGCATGAGATGATTCGAGGCATGCACACTTATCTGCCACAAACAGTTTCAGCACACTGGATGGAGGTTGATATCTAGAAGGGAGATATATGGTGGGAAGTAGAGCTGCGTGTTTCAGAGGCAGGGTTTACAGGGCAGGTCGTACACCTAGATGTGTGGTTAATTTTGGATAGGTATGCCAGAGTTTTCGGAGATATACCACTAGGGCAGCCACCGGATCAGAGGTTTGAGCACACCATTGAGCTAGAGTAGGGTACCTAGGTTGTGATTACAACACCCTATAGGAATCCTAAAGCCTACAGATATGTTATTGAGAGAGCTATCCATGAGCTCTTAGCATTGGGGCACATTCAACCCAACACTAGCCTGTTTGCTTCTTTTGTTGTACTAGTAAAGAAGAAGGATGGAACACTGAGGATGTGCATCGACTATAGGGCTATCAACAAGAAGACCATGAAGAACCGATACCCCATCCCACAGATGGATGAGTTGATGGATGATTTTAGGGATCTAAAATCGATTCGAAGACGGATCTGAGATTGGGTTACCATCATATCCGCATGAGGGACCAGGATGTTCCCAAGACTGCTTTCAGATTTCATTACGACCACTTCGAGTTTCTGGTGCTGCCCTTTGGGCTAACCAATACCCAAGCCACCTTCCAATCCTGCATGAACCACATCTTTCGTGGTCAACTGAGGAAGTTTGTGCTGGTATTTTTCGATGACATCTTGATTTACAGTCGGACATGGGAGGAGCACCTGCAGAACATTGAGGCTTATTGCACATAGTGGAGGAGAAAAATTTATATGCTAAGCTCTCCAAGTGTGAATTTGGATTGACATAGATGCTTTATTTGGGGTGTATAATTGGTGTGGAGGGAGTGAGAGTCCACGAGGAGAAGATTCGAGACATCCGAGATTGGCCAGAGCCGAAGAACATGACTGAACTTCGGGGGTTTGTAGGCATCTGCACCTACTACCGGAAGTTTGTCAAGGTATTTTCCCAACTTGCTGCACCCCTCAAAGATCTTACGAAGAAGGGGGCATTCAGTTGGATGGACACAACATAGAGGAATTTTGACAGGCTCAAGGAGTGGATAAGCAGCTGTCAAGTTTTAGTGTTTCCAGATTTCATGCAGCCATTTGTCCTTGAGTGTGATGCATTTGGAGAGGGGGTAGGCACAGTCTTGATGCATGGGGGCCACCCCATAGCTTTCAATAGAAGGAAGCTATCACTGCATGATAGGTTGTACTCCATATACGACAAGGAAATGTTGGCTATCATGCATGCACTAGCCAAGTTTCGACAATACTTGGTGGGGAACATATTCAGGGTGAGGACTGATCACAACATATTTCGGTTCTTTTTGGAGCAGAAGTAGTTGCAGGAGAGGCAGCAGAAGTGGGTCAACAATATCCAGGAATACGATTTTGACATCGAGTATGTCAAGGGGAATAACAACATGGTGGTTGACGCTCTTTCGCGCACATTGATAGCATTTTCTCTGATGAGTTTAGACATGTATTAGAGGGCTTAGTCGTTGGTGGAGTACTCCAAAGACCATTTTGCCTACGATATCTTGGACGGTCAGGTCATGGATGAAAGATATAGGGTGATGGATGAGGTGATATATTTCAGGGATCGGATCTTCTTGACTAGGAGTTCTTAGCTCAAGGAGAAGGTACTATGTGCCTCACATGAATCACAACTATCAGGCCACCAGTGGTTCACCAAAACCTACAGGACCATCAGGGAGAGGTTCTCTTGGAAGGGCCTCAAGGAGGACATGCTCCGACCTGTCAGGGAGTGCAAAGTATGTCAGCTGAATAAGGGGGAGATGAGCCATCCAACAGGATTACTACAACCTCTTCCCATTCCAGAGGGGAAATGGGAAGGTATTTCGATGGATTTCATCACAAGGTTGCCCACGGTGCAGTGCAAGGATTGTATCTTTGTAGTCGTTGATCGGATAACAAAGTACACACACTTATTTTCCATAGCAACACGATCCACAGAAGCTCTTTCATTTGGTGGGTACAAAGTTGACTCCAAGCACCAGTTATCACCCTTAGACAGATGGGCAGACAAAGATAGTGAACAAGTGGCTCGGGTGATGAGATTTATCCATTTATTTTCAGGTGGGAGACATAGCATCTTTAGCAAAGATTACGCACTTGCTGGGCCAATGCAGTCTTGAGGGGAGACCACGCCGTCCTTGGAGGAGGTAGTGTCAGGAGTGGAGATTTATCAGGGGGATTCAACCTGAAATAGTGAGAAGGGATCAACCCTTAGCTATTCCTTCATTTTGGTAGAGGAGGAGGCCACCATTTTCAAAGATACATAAAGGGCTAGCGTATTCCACTGGGATAGCGATATTCCTCAAGGGAGGTGATTTTCTGGGGTCATCCATTCTGGAAAACCCTTTATGGGCTTTTCTGGGTCTCAGGTGGAGAGCTCATTCCTAGAGTTTCATACTTTTCTGAGCATGGGAACAGCCCCAAAGAGCCATCCTATTCCAGCAGTAGTAGAAGTAGTTGTTTGGAGATAACACAGTCATTGATAGACCATCCATTCCAGGATTATTTCTAAGAGTATTTCTAGCTTTCCTTGTGTAGGCCAAGGTGCCATCATTCTGATCACATTTGTACTCATTGTATCTTTCAGTATATAATAAAATGGCTCATCATTCTCCATATTTTGCATTATGTATGTGATGTATTTCCATTTGTTGTAGTTTCATGTTTATGTTACTGTGTATTATTTTTATTTCTATTTGGAATATTACAAGGAAATCTGGGCATGTGGGGGGGCTACCTAAAGGGACACCCCCTCATGAGGTTTGAAACATCTCACACACGCCCAAGAATCACTGGATCAATATTCTGGATCACCGAACTATCGAGTATACAAATCTCAATCATGCTGAAGTGGAGCGGATGAGAAACAACGAAGTCAAAGGGAAATAAGCAGTCCCTTTGCCTGATCCGAGGCACCCAAAAATAATGGAATTTGGAACCAAGATACACTGCCCTCTAGACCTGTCTTCTGGAATGAATGTGTTGATGTCAATAGAAGGAGGTCTGTCATAGGTGAGGTACTAAGGAATCGTCAACTAAGGCATGAGAGATCATAATAGAGAAAATGATGGACTAACACTAGGGATGATGATGGAATGGGGGATACTGAGTAGAAAACGGATGAGTTCCCTTGTCAGAGCATAAAAATGATGGATGACCTAGCAGTGGCTAATTCGACTCCTAAGGGGATGGGGGAGAGTGGGAATGGAGGAAAAACTGGGCTACACGATAGAGGGACAAGGCATGAATGGCTAGAATATTGTAATAGGAGGAAAAAGGGGAATTCAAACAGACTCCATGAATGCGATGATGAATCAACTCTGATGCTCTGATCAAGGGAGACTCTATGATCCTGCCACACAGAATAGGCCCGGTGGGGACCATAAGGACATGAGAAAAAGATGGTTACTCATGACGAAAATCGACACACACGTCGAAAAGTATGAAGGTTAAGTGGTACAAGTGGCGCAAGTGCAGAAATTCAATTTTGAGAGGCGACAAAGTGACCCTTATTGGAAAAAAGGCTTCCGAATGAAGTATCAAATCACCAAAAACAAAAGATTCAAGCTACCTAACTTCATGACATAAATAAAATATGCATCTCAATGGGAGATTATATGGATAATATTTCTTAAGGTAGAGTGCATTGCGAGGGTTAGGAAGGGGTTGGCCTTTGAAATCCTCTAGAAGGTATGCCCCTTTTCCCAATTCCTTACAAATGAGGTAAGGTCCTATCCATAATGAGTCAAAATTCCCATGACCAAGGAAATCATGAGCCTGGTCATACACTAGAACAAGATCACCTTCATGAAAGGTATGAGGGTGGACATTTCAGTCATATTGAGCTTTGGTGCACTTCTTGGCCACTTCAATGGTTTGCAAGGCAACATGATGGTCTTCGGACGCATGATCAAGCATGATAAGTCTTTGTTCTAAAAGTTGGGTGTCAAGCAGAAGTTTGATAGCTAAGTGAAGAGAGGGGATTTCACACTCGATCGGTAAGACTACCTCCTCGCCAAAAACAAGGTGGAAAGGAGTAAACTTGGTGGAGGTTTTAACAGAAGTTCTATAGGCCCACAAAGCAGTGAAGAGAATAAGATGCTAGTTGGTTTTGTTCTTGTTCACCATTCGTTGAAGCATATTTTTACAGATTTTATTGACCGCTTCAAATTTACCATTACCTTGGGGGCAATAGGATGATGAATATTAGTACTCAAGGCCCAACAAAGAGGATAGCTCACGCCAAATCACATCTTCAAAATGTCGGCCATGGTCAGAGACCAATTTTTTCGGAACCCTGAATCGAGCGATAACATGGTTAAAGAAAAATATGGTCACGGTAGCTGTCGTGTTATTGAAAGTTGGCATGGGCTCAACCCATTTGGTGAAATATTCAACCGCCACAATGATATACTTTTGGTTACCAGCATATGGAGGTTAACACTCCACAAAGTCAATGGCCAACTTGCAAAATGGACCGACTAAGATGACAGGATGGAGGGGAGCCAGAGGAGCTCATGCCTTTGGGGCAAAAAGTTGTCAGTTGGAATAGTGTTTGACTTCTTCAATGCAATCACCGAAGAGGGAAGGTCAAAAATACCCAACGCGCATGACTTTCTGAGCAGTGACCAAACCAGAGAGGTGGCCACCACAAGCACTGCTATGGAAGGCATTAAGGAATTTCTCAACTTCGGTGTGTGTGAGACAACGACAAAGGACATAATCAATATCATGATGATAGAGATCGTCACCAATGAGAAGATAGCGAGGGGCTTGGTGTCATATACGTCGTCAAGCATCAAGATCAAGATGGGGAGAAAAATTTTGGGTTCGCAAATAGGTAAGGATGTCACCATACTAATGGTCATCCGAAGTAATAGCAAACAAATGTTCATCAGATAAATCATCATTAACTAGCGGATCTTACGTACTAATAGGCAGTTCAAAAATGACTTTAGCAAGGACTAAACCTTTCTTACTCTTGGGTGTGAAAAATTGAAGATCGAAATCTTAAAGGATAATGATGCAATGGGCGTACTTCCCATTGATGATCCATATACTCAATAGGAAATCCATAGGGTTGGAATTGGTCACGACCTTGGTGGAACGAGTAATGATATAATGACGAAGTTTCTAGACCGAAAACATGATGGCCAACGCCAAATTCTCTTCATGTGAGTAGGACATAGGGTGACCTACAATATTCTTACTAGAATAATAGATAACATGTTCGTTTGCAGTGTCATATTCCTAGATAAGGACCCCAATGACTGAATGGGTGGAAGCTAAGATGTACAGGATGAAATCCCTTTCAAAGTTAGGAGGACTAATCAAGGGAGCGAAAGTGAGAGCATGTTTCAAGGCATCAAACGACTGTTGAGCATGGTCATCCCAAACGAATGGAATGGTAGATCGAAGGAGTCTTAGAAACCCATGCACAGTGGTGGCATACTCAGGGACGAATTGACGAAGAAATTTGGCTTTGCCTTAGAGGCTTTGTAACTGATGAAAGGTACGCGGAATGGGAAGTTCAAGAGTGCCTTGAAATTTAAGAGGATCAAATGTAATACCGTCTTTGGACATAATGAAGCCCAAGAGACGACCGAAAGGGACACAAAAGACACATTTTAGCAGGTTGAGGCGAATATTATACTTGCGAAATCAAAGGAAGATGATACACAAATCATGGATGTGTTGCGCCCGCCCCCTAGAATGAGCAATGAGGTCGTCGAGGTAGGCAAGGATAATATAAGTCGGGTCATGGAAATAATATTACATGGCCCGCTTAAAAGTGGCTCTGACATTATTTAGGCTGAATGACATGACCCTATAAGTGAAATTTCCCCACAGACTAATGAATGCAGTCTTTAATTGATCAGCACGATGGATAACTATCTGGTTGTATCCGGAGAAACCATCCATAAAGGATAGAACCTCATGCCCCACACACTTATCTATGATCTGGTCAATGAACGGTGTGGGGATGTTGTCTTTGGGACAAGATTTTTTCAGGTCATGAAATTAGGTGGAGACATGGATGGTGCCTTGTTTCTTGAGAACGGGAACTGGGTTAGAGGCCGAGGTGGTGTATTCAATGGGATAGATAAAACCAACCTGCTTGAGCTTGTCAATTTGGGTTTGAAAGCCTCACTTCTGGAAGGATTAATGCATCTCAACTTTTGACGGACAATATTGGCATCGGGCCATGTATCGATATGGTGTTTGACAATGGGGGGATCAAGTTCGGGCATCTCGGAATAGGACCAGAAGAAAACATCACAGAATTTCTTGAATATCTTAGTATAAGCCTCAATTTCTTCCGGGCTGCAATATGCCCCAAAGGCAATGTTCTCTTTTATCTCTAGTTCATTGGAGATGCTAATTTTAATGGTAAGAGAGATATTGGCCATATTTCCTTTTTCAAAAGCATTGAGTGCAGGAATGGGATTTCTAAACCTATCGACCTCATTGGAGATGAATTCCTTAGACTCCACAACATACTGGTCATAGGACTGTTGCAGAAGGAATAACGCACAGTGGTGCATACCATCCTAAGGAAAGTCAGGGGTGTTCATTTCTTCCATAATATATTCATTAGAGTGAAATATGGGGGGAATAGTAGAAGAAGGCCCACATGACGCGACGGGGCTACCTGACGCATCATCATGAGAGATATGGTTCACATACGCATCAATATGGAGGGTAAAAGAAGAGCTATTAGATGAAAAATCTACCAATTTTGAGCCCAAGGTGATCGCTAGAGGAGGTTCAGTTGAAAAAGAAGGGAATTCCCCAAAGGGGTTTTCTGCCAAGGATCCCATGGACGATGACATATAGAGGATAATGGTCAAAGGCTCTATCATCTGGACATCGGGTGGAGGTATTTCAATGTCCTCTGGTTTAAGCTGAGCCAAATGCACGAGTGGAGGATTAGCGAGTTCACTACATTTGGCCTCGATTTAGCGGACAAATTCAAGGGTGTCGCGAAAATCATCGAGATAAGTACAAAGGTGAGAATAGTGGCCATAAAGGTCACACGAACCAAAAGGGTGATTCGTGGGCAACATTTTTAGTTTCTTAGCTGAATTAGGTAAGGTAATATGGACATACGGGATATCGGTTTCAGGAAACATTTTGTTAACCACAGGTTTGAGAAGAGGAAGCTCAAGACAATTTTGGGTAGCATTCCCAACAGCATCACACAAAGCGCACAGAGGTGACTTCTTTGGAGGCTTAGGTGCAGGAGTTTTTGGGTAGCCTTATCCTTAGGTTCCTTCTTTCTAGCTTTTCACCCCTGACCCAATGCTTTTTCAATAGGGGTGGTTTCCTCTTGAGGTGGCTAAGGCACTAAAGCAAAGGTAGGAGTCATGGCAACTGGTTGGACTGGGGTCAAAGTGGTATAAGGTTTAAGTTGATCATTCTAGGTTTTGGAACGAGGATCGATGTACCAGACTGGGATCCCCAAAGTCCACTTGGGAAGGCTCAACATAGCCATAATAGGCACCGAAAATACTCCAAAGGGGGGAGCTAGAAAAATTATCTGATCGGAGGGGTAATGGCCTGGTGGAATGGCTCCCAACTAGTTAAGGCTAGGAGGAACCGTTCCTGGTTGAAAAGTATTGGAAGAGATACCAGCAGAAGAGGAAGGTCCTTGAAAGGAAGGCCCTGTAGGTTCCGTCGAGTAACCACCAGCAGGTTTCAGAGGCATAGGTTACTGCGTGGTTGAACGAGACTGCTTATGGCTAGTCTGAGACGATTTCATCATGCAAACATTCAACGAGCTAAGATATGTGACAAGAGGGGGGGAGGGGGGGCAGGGAATGCACCAAGTAAGGTGGAATCTTTATAGACTCTAGGTGAATCACTAGTAAGAGGTGTGATTACTTGTTTATCGGCCACCGAAGATATGATAGACTCGGGGGAGATCTAAGACTTCAGTTCATAATATGTCAACTGGTCAATGGTAATGATCTTTCCATTGTGAGGAAAGCACATCTTACGGTGAACCGCAAATGAGATAGTAAACCTCGCATAAGTGTAGCTATGACCCAAAATGATGTTTTAATCCAAGGGGGTGTTTATGACTTCAATGTCAATACAAACATTCTTTCTCGCAAGAGTGATAGGACAATTGCGGTATATGCCAAAGGGCTGAGTAGAGTGATTGTCCCAAGCTTGCAAAGTGATGGTGGATGGGGCTAAGTCAGATGATCCGAGTTTATTCCAAAGAGAGGCATACATCATGCAAGTGGATGCACCCTCATCAATGATACATGTCGAGACATGGGCATTACAAATCTTGACTGGTATTTGGAAGGTGACAGTTGAAGGTAAGGGGGGATGTTCTGACTTGTCAACATCAAAGACGATCATATGATCATATGAAGAATCCATAGTGCCCAAAGTAGATAATAGGGCTTTACATTGTGAAGGGCATGACTGGAGGACTTTCAGCATTGACATATCACGAGGAGATTATGTTAAGTCATCTATTCTGTTGTAATTGTGGGCAGATTTGGCAGAAGCAACAGTTCGACGTAATGGCCCTTTGGGGATCTTGGGAATGACCTCCGCCCATGGTTGAGGGATCTATAAAGGGGAATTTGGTGTCAAAATATACTCTGTGGAAACTTTGGTTTGAGACTCGGTTGCAGACGAAGTAGGTGGCTTTCCATATTAGTGCGACCGAGTTTGAAGGTTGACATCAGTTGTATTAACCACTTCAGAATTCATCATGAGAATCTGGTAAATCAGAGGTACCAGAAAGTGAGATTTGAGGGGCGGCCTGACCTTGAGGGGGTTGGGCAGCAACATATCTTTGTTGAGGGAAAGGATCAATAAAAACAACCTGTTGAACAGGCGCAGTATTTGAAGGAGATGAAACCATGGCTTATTGTCCTCTAGATGCTGCTTGTGCTTCCCACCACTGACGCATTTGGGGTAAAGGGGAAAATCATGAGTATAATGGCAACGGACACCACAACAATAATAAGGCTTGTTCGTATGAAGAGGCATTTCCTACTTGGGCTGATTTCCCTGTTGCTGGTTGTTAGTGTTTGGCGGGTTCCCTTGGCGCCCTTGATTACCTTGCACGGGTTTATTTTGGTTTCCTTTCCTCTTCTTCTTGGAATTTGGAGGAGCGGTCGCGCCCTGTTGCGCATACACCTGATTCAAAGGAGGAGGTGGTTGTCGTGGCAGAGGTTGAGAAGGCATAGGAGGCTGGGGTGCTAATGCTAGAGGGGCTAGAGCAACGGGTTGTTGATAAGGATAAAATTGAGGTTGAGAAACATTGCGGTATACAGGTTGAGCAACCGCAGGCCCTGGAATCAGTTGATGCAATGGGGAAAATGTGCTTTGTCCTGGATACATGTTGTCGGGAGGGGGATAAGTGCTAGAGGAGCTGGCCCCTCCCTAAGGGAAACCATAACCCATTAAAGTAAAAAAATGGAAATATTTTCCACAACCACAAAGAGTATATAAAATGAATATATATATATATATATGAAATCCTAATAGGAGTAATAGCCTAAGACTTCATGTCCATATCTAATGGTGGAATCTCATCAATAGAATCCATACGGTGAGCAATTGCAAAAAACTTTCCAGACTCAATCAAATCAGTGCAGTCCTGTAGCGTTGGAGACCAAAACCCATACACTTGTTGATTAGTTGAATTGTCAATATTTGTTGGAAAATAGAGGCAAGACATCATTTCATATAATAGGAAATGAAATTCACTGCAGTTGCACATAAGAACCACACCCTGAACTCTTTGAACTAGGAGATAACCAAGACATTTGATATTTATATCTGTAGAAATTTCTTCCAACAACTTCCATTTGAAGCCCCAATCATCCTCAAAGTAGTCAATCCTTCATTCAACACACGGGTGACCAAATTGGAAATTATATATTTCTTCAATTGACCATACAGAAGTGGTGCCATCATTGACAAGGCATATCAACTCATTCCTGTATATTACTAATGACATACACCATATGTCAGTGATTGGAACAAATGAAAAACCCCATTCATTTTTTTATTACATCAAACTAATATATTGTATACCCATATTGAGGATAATCTTCATACTCATCCAGATAGAGCCAAAATAATTTGCTTTTATAAAACACTCCATTCTGAGGGTGTGAAGTGTCACCATGAAGAAAAATTTACCGGAGAACATAAATAATTACCTAGAGGAATAATTAAACATAACCAACAACAAATCATAAACATAAAAACAAATGTTTAACCGAGAAAAACCTCAAACTCCGGGGAAAACCTATCCTATCGAAATTTTATTAACCTTGGCCAAAACCCTGGCCAATCTAGCCAAGTGAGCCTTCACCACTTACATCTAGGCCTACATTACAATGAAGTCCTCCGATCCTTTTATAGGCTCCATTACATGCAATACCATGAGCTGAAAACCATGGGTGCACAATACCATGTGCCCCAAAACCATCATTGTTTAACTCTGTCAAACTTGACTCTAATCCTGAGTCAATTTACCTAACATTCCCCCCTTAAACTTGACTTGGGGATTATTGACTAATTCCAGCCAAAACTTCTAAGTGAGACAACCCCGCTCACTGTAGCCCTTTCCCCCCCTTCAAAATTTTTACCCAGGGTAGTTGTTAACTTGGCATCCCCCTTATCACCTAAGCCTAACCCAGACTTTACCAGTGATTACCCAGAGATACGCATGTCATACCAGGTCTTACAATAGTATGCCCATTTACATGCAAAAATTAACTCCATTATCACACACACACACACACACATATATATATATATATATATTAATTTCGCTATTTTAACACATCCTCTCTTGCACATGCAATTTGTGAGCCTTTTCATGCACATGCTCTCCTTGAACTATCAATGGATGTCGACCTACGCAGTTCCCATCTCATGGCTCGATCATGCTGAAATTTGCGTTCGCAACTTCATCGTTGCTTGATCCACGAACATGACTACAACTACGCCCTTTACGCTTCTGTTAGGCCATTATGATTATCTACTTGGTGGAGCTACCCTTCTCCACCATTGAACATGATTTATTATTTTAATCTTCGACGTGGCCCTCACGAAACTGAGTGTTTCCTTTTCCTCCTATTTGCGCTGTGAAGAATTACCGATCCAAATTCATATTTCTAGTTTGTGCCTGCTCACATCCATGCCCCGCGTCTTCCTTTTACGCCCGTACTTGCACCACCCCCAGCATTTCTTGGCCCACAACATCCTCTCAATTATGCAAACCTTGAATTCAGAACATTATTCTGGTTATATCTGCTCTTTTGCCGCTATAATAGCTCTCCTCACACATTGTTATTTGTGCACGGTTGTGGCTTTTATTACCGCCTCGAGATCCTCAAACTACCCTCACCACCATATCCTTCACTCTTGGAATTGTATTCACTTCCCTCAAGCGACTTCCAGGACCTTCGCAAAACTTCACAGCTCATATTTCGACCTTTGTATACCACAACCAAATAATCGTTGTGGTGTTGTTGTTGACGATTTCAAACCAGTTTCGTTGATTCTTAGATGGCGATGCCCAGGAAGCCGTCTCGACATGATCTGTAATTTATTCAGTAAAACTACTCGAGGATCGATCCTTGGATCTCTCTGAACCCACCTTTAAAACTTCTTCAACCCTAATACACCATAGCTCAGATTCAGGTAGCCCAATTGAATCATTCTTTCTGATCCAGAAGCTCTAGAAGTCTGATGAGGAGCAGAGCCCAAGCCCTGTCACATCCACCACGCTTTCCCCCTTCGCCTCGATCTTCAGGAGACTGTTCTGGTGGCTCCCAAGGAAAATCATATAGCTATGCATGTTGTCCCTCCTACAGTGTCAGTGCCTGCTCCCCGCCTCCTCCTCTTTTGTGTAGTTGCATGGTTTCCCCATACTTGACTCTTTGTCATCCATAGCTCTACACCAAATCTAATTAGATCTATCAATTGTAGGTCCACACCAGATTTAGCTCATGCAACAAATCATATCTCCATTCACAGGCCAATAAAACCCTTGGCTACAAAAGCGTCCCTCTGAATCCAAATATGGCTCCGATACCAAATGAAGAAACATTTACCGGAGAACATAAATAATTACCGAGAGGAATAATTAAACATAACCAGCAACAAATCATAAACATAAACACAGATGTTTAACCGGGAAAAACCCCAAACTCCAGGGAAAACCCATCTTAATGAAATTTCATTAGCCTTGGCCAAACCCGTGGCCAATCTAGCCAAGTGAGCCTTCACCGCTCACATCCAGACCTACATTACAATGAAGTCCTATGAGCCTTTTATAGGTTCCATTACATGCAATACCATGAGCTGAAAACCATGGGTGCACAATACCATGTGCTCCAAAACCATTATTGTTTAACTCAGTTAAACTTGACTTTAATCCCGAGTCAATTTACCTAACACACCAAATGGAATATTAATCCTTCTCCAAACCCTATCGATACTGCTGTAAACATAAAATTTAGACTATGTTCTATCATAGATATGTTTTAGAACAACTCAATCATATTTTTTCCTCCTTGCATTTTCTAATAACGAAAAGAATCCCTAGTCTCCAATTTGTATTGGCTCAATGTTTTTAAAGGGCTTTGTAAATGGATACACTACAAAATAGTTGTGTCAATGGGAGCATTCTGTTGGTAAGGATAAAACTACCATTTTTCCAATAGTAGATTCTACTTTTTATCTTGAATCTATGAATCACAAATGAAAATGATATATGTGCCCATTCTGATTAAGGTATTCAACAACAAAATAATTGTCTTCATCATTGAGGACGGAAACCATAAATCCAAATTCCTTTGTAGATATATGCTTGCGACACTATAAGAAAGAAGGGTTTTGCAAAAAATTCTTCCATTACTTACAAACGGTGCTAAACTTTATCAACACCAATAAATGGAGCCAAAGGAAGACAATTTCAAGAATTTCGAATGGAAGACAACTCCAAATAGCTGGATCCATGATCAAACAAGGAAATTATCTAACACAAAAGAAAACACATGTGATATCAACAAAACAAAATTCAATTGATGTTGAATAGAGTTAGAAGTAACATAGATACACAATCTTCCATCTACAGATATAGTAAAATTCACATATACATATGTTATAAAATCATATGAGCGATAAGAACATTATTACAATAGTGAAAAAGAACTCACAATTTTTTAAACCTAATGTTTACAATCCAATATTATTAATGTTAATAAATCTATTTTTATGTCTCTATTAATGTCTATGTTTAATTTTGATGTTAATGTTTTATGTTCAATATAAATATTAACATAAAACCATTTTTTTAATATTAAATAACTTAATGTTATAAACCTCACTTTATAAAATAACCTATTGCTACATGAATTAAATGATATAAAAATATCAATTTTTTTACTTCTAATGTCATTGAACCTAAAAATCCTAAAGTTCAATTATAATGCCATTGAATCTAAATAAACCTAAAGTTATAAATCCTATTGTTTAATGAAATATTTATATTAATGTTTGATGGAAATGTTCGCATTAATTTATAAATGCAAAATTTACTTGTGTATAAATTTATATATTTAACATTAACATCTATATTTATTATTAATATTATTAATATGAATATTAATTAACATTAAAAGAAATATTGATATTTAATATTAATATTAATACTATTAATATTAATATTAAAAATAATAATAATATTAATAATAATCATCAAAATATTTATAATAGCAATAATATTAATATTAATAGTTGCTATGTGAATTTTTAAGCATTTATGTTTATCAATATTTATTAATATTAATAAATTATTAATATCAATATCAATCAATATTAATATTAATTTTAAATAATTAATATTAACAATATTAATATTAATATTAACAAAAATAATAATAATAATCATCAAAATATTTATAATAGTAATAATATTAATATTAATAATTTTTATGTTAATTTTAAACATTTATGTTTATCAATGTTTATTAATATTAATAAAATGTATAAATATTAAAGTGAAAAACAAACATAAATATTGAACTTTCTATACAGTTAACATGAGTAAATTAAAAAATTAAATTGAATCTACAAATAATTTAAAATATATAATTTATATAATTTGGTTATATATATATATATATATATATATATATATATATATATATATATATGTATATATATATATGGTTTTTTTTTTTTTTATGATGATGATGGTGGTGGTGGTTAATGTCCACTGAGACCAATCTTTGGTCTATTGAACCTAAAGAAAAGAGTTATTTAGTTTGATTTAAGATTTTATTCCTATGCTCAAAAAGCTTGGAGAGAAGCCTCCATAGCTCACTATAATTTTGACATCTTAAAAGGCTTGGAATGTTAGTATTGCAACAAAGATTATGAAAATAAGCTCTAATGTGGTTGTTTGCGGGGCACTCTAAGAGGAAGTGATTTTCATCCTTGATGTTCATATTCTCACAGAGACGACAGATCCTTTCCATCCATGGTGTTTTAGGAACTGTCCAATGACTTGTTTCACTATGGAGCTCATGAAAGTTCATTCTAATCTTGGCTATATTAATTTTCTTCTTTGAGCTAGTTAAAATATATAGATACTTTTCATCTTCTAGGGTGGGGTTGATGACCTCCTTATAATATCTTAATTTTCTTTTAGCTGCTAGATCTTTCTCACACCACATTTTTTCTTTGAACTTAAAATATTCAAATCATTAATATATTTTCATACATTATTATTTATATTTTAATTCTTTTTTGAAGAGAATGATTTTCAAATATAAAAATTGTAGTTGGAATATGAGGAACTTATAATTAAAATTATATTTTTATTGGAATGTGAGGAGCCTATATCTATTTTAACTTAAGGTTTACCAATTAAGTGAGAAATAAAACATTTGAACTCTTTATACACTCTTAATAATTTGATGTTTCTTAACTAATTAAACAAAAAAAATTCTGTAATATAATATAATAATAAAAAATTAATATAATATTAATATTAATTAACATTAAAAAAGATATTGATATTTAATATTTATATTAATAATTTATTTATTAATTTCAAATATTTATATTTATTATTAATGTTAATATTAATCACTATTATTAAATTATGAATGTAAATATCATTCAATATTAATTTTAATAATATCAATGTTAATTTTAAATAATTAATATTAAAAAATAATAATAAATGAGAATGAATATAAAATTTATAAAATTATTAATATTTATTATTATATATTAATATAAAATTGTATGATATATATCTTTTATCTATATCTTTTATTTATATATTTAGGCTATACACTACGCTTATATCTTTTACTTATATATTTATTAGATATAACATTAAAATATTTTTTTTCATATATTGATTCATCAATACAATAAAATAATCAATATGGAACCTATATTATTAGGTCAAATATGTAACACCATTAATTATGCAGTAAGGCACCACTATTTGAAAACAACTCCATGTTTAAGCCATTGGATCAAATGTTAGACCATTGAAATGTTTTAGGCCATTAAATCAAGAAAATATTTTTATATATGTTTTTTATAATGTTAGTTTTTTTCTTTTTAATAACTTAGATTGAATTTAGGTTTTAGTGACTTTTAAGTTAAAATGTTGTTATTAAACATTTGTTAGATTTTAACCTCAATTTTTTTAATAAAATTTAAATTAATAACTTAATAAAACTAGATTTAACATAAATTAGTTTAATGGATAAGTTTTTTTTGTAAAATACATAAACATTAAATTTTTGGGTACACAAGCATAACAAATTTATTCATAGTAAAATTTATATCATAAAATTAAACTCCAAAAAAAAACAATTAATTTATATTACATGGATAAAAAACAATATATAAAATAAATAAATAAATAATAATAATAATAATAATAATTACTATTTATATATTTAAATATTACATTTTTTTGCTACTATGCTCTCCAACAAAGTATGATAGAAATGTTGTAATGTCACGTTTAACATTTTGACTTTGTCAAATTACACAAAATTAAAAATAAAAGTAAATTAAATAAAAAGATTGACATAATGTAATGAACATTTTAACTAGGTCAAAATACAATAAAAAATAAAAATAATAAAATAAAATAATGATAAACTATAAATACAGCCCATGGTATTTACCCATGTTATTCATGTGGAATGTAGTTTCTTTATAGGGGGAACTAAGATGACCTAAATCAATCTTAACTCAGGATCTAAACTAATTATGTAATAAAATTATTTTTAAATGTTTATAACCATTATTCTTTTAAAATTTTACTTAATAAAATGTATCTAAATTTTCATACATTCAAATATACATAGTTTTTCTTGTTATGTATTATTTTTGTTACAACTATTTTATTATTCCAAAAATACATGGTTTTTTTGTTATATATTATTTATGTTGCAACTATCTTATAATTCATGAGTATTATTTCTTAATATATAAAAAATTAAATTAATAATGAAATTTTTTAAAATATGTGATCTTTTTTAAATTTCCAAATTATTTCAGAGGACATGATTTATCTTCAGCAATAATGATGAATGTTCATAATTCTCATTTCTTAAATAACACTAAATTTACCTTTAAATGGGTAGGTAACGATTGTTTGTATCAAAGTCAAGAATACACAAGAAAGGAGACATGGTGAAGAGAAGCTTCCAACCTTACAACAAGCCCTAAAAATGCATAACTTTGAATGTATGGAATCCATTTTCCCTGATACACATGAGAAGTGGAATGAAAAATATTGGAATTTGGAAAATGTCACGAAGCTTATCTCATGTTCCATTCATTTATATCTGAAGTATATGGAAGAAGAAAAGCAGGACAATGGATACTTATGAAGAATGTATGATTCTTTAGAAGGAAATGACGTTGACAAGCCTATGGAGGACCAAATAGCATAATTTAAAAAAAGAAAATGGCTTACTCAAGGATTTTGGAATCCATATGAGCTACATTATCTCACCGATTCAGGCAAGCGCTCAAAAAGACACACACAATAATGATATAGAGACAATGTATTCATAAAAAAGAGAAAGCTAGAATTATAACCCGAGATAGAGCTATGGGAAGAGAAACATTCCAATTGTAAGGAGGAGTCAAAGTGAAATGAGTAATAGTTCACTCAACACAATTCTCCACCACTTATTCTAGAGGAGAAAGAACCTACTACCTCACTAATTGAATAAGGCCCACTTGAGAAAATCAAAAGAGATTCCTCAATGTTATTCTCATTTGACATTCAGTCACTCTGCTCTTTTTTTTCTAGTAGTCTCTTTACCTCTGCCCTTAAATTCAATGACTCAAAAACAAAGGACACTTACCTATTACAATCAGTTGATAAAAAAAAGTATCTCTAAAGGGTCACTTGGGGAGGAATATATTATTTAAAATATTGGGAAAATAATTTCATTTCAAAACAAAAATTTACTATCACTAGGGAAGGGAGTTATTACATTTAAAATTTGTTCCCATTCTTGTCACTACAAAATTTGATTGTTGCTTTTTATTTGATGGGAAAATAAATGATCTTTAAAAGGCACAAAAGTCTTGAATTATGATCCTTAAAGAAGTCGCTAGATTCTGTGATTATGAGCTAATTTTTTCTTCTTACTTTTGGGTCTTCATGATGTTTGTTATTCTGACTGAGGTGCAAAGTTCCAAAGAAGTGGAATATTGGCCGTTCAAAGAGGAATTATGGAAATATGATTGTAGATAATTTATTAATATAAATTATCTGAATTGAGATTACTTAATCATCCCCAAGGGTTAAAAAGGGCCCAAATGTCTCTTATCCATAAAATTGACGATTAAGATAATACTAGACAAAGGACACTTACCTATTGCAATCAGTTGAAAAAAAAAAGGTATCTCTAAAGGGTCACTTGGGGAGGAATAGATATTATTTAAAAGATCGGGAAAATACTTTCATTTCAAAACAAAAATGTACTGTCACTGGGGAAGGGAGTTATTACATTTAAAATTTGTTCCCATTCTTGTCACTACAAATTTGATTGTTTCTTTTTATTTGATGGGAAAATAAATGATCTTTAAAAGGCACTAGAGTCTTGAATTATGAACCTTAAAGAAGTCGTTGATTATGAGCTAATTTTTTCTTCTTACTTTTGGGTCTTTATGATGTTTGTTATTCTAAATAAGGTGAAAAGTTCCAAAGAAGTGGAATATTGGTCGTTCAAAGAGGAATTATGGAAATATGATTGTAGATAATTTATTAATATAAATTATTTGAACTGAGATTAATTAATCATCCCCAAGGGTTAAAAAGAGCCCAAATGTCTCTTTTCCATAAAATTGATGATTAAGATAACTCTATGTTGTGTGTTCAAATGACAAGTGAAGGTGGATTTACCATACTTAAGCTTCTTAGTAGTCTCTTATGAAGTACAACATGTCATAGTGATAAGTTTTTATTCCATTAAATAATTGTAGTTGTAGAGCAGAGTCACAATTCTAGGAATAGTAAAGAGGAATTCAACATTGCGAATGTGATAGAAGAAAATAATTTTGTGGAAGGGTGAAGTCTACCTAACTTGGTCATAAAAACCAAGTGCATCCTTCATGCAAAAAAAAAAAAAAAAACATGCAAATTTTGTCATATAGAGGTCTTGATTAGTTTGGCTAAAATGTCAAACCCACAGAACACACAGCAAAAACAAGCATAAAAACATAGATTTTAACATGGTTCACCCAACCAATCTGGTCTAGGTCCACCTAACAGGGCATCGACAATCTCATTCAACAACTGGAGAAATACAATAGCAGAGTTTCTCATATACTCATCTCTTCCACTCACCTCACATTCCTCATCATGCTCACTTACCTCTATGGGCTTACATTTTATAGCTATGAATGGAAACAGACTCCTAAATTCTCTCAAAACAAATATAGGATACATTAACTCCTCATCAGAAATTGATGGAGCCAATGTAGCAACAAATCCTATTGTTGTCACCTACATGAGATTTTCTCCAAATTTAATTAAAAATTAAAAAATAAAATCTCAACAATCTCCACCTTGACAAAAATTAGCCTGATACCCTATTTTTTTATTATTATTATCTTTTCTGCAAGCCAAGAGAAGCCAGACACCATCGTAGCTTCTCTAACAAAACTGGTTTTGTGAACATGTCTGCACAGTTTTCCTTTGTATGCACCTTTTCAAGAGAGACTCCGCTTTCAGTGATATTGTCTTAAAAAATGGTACTTGATAGGTATATGCTTTGATTTACTATGATAGGCGGGATTTTTAGCCAAGTGAATTTCACTTTGACTATCAAAATATAACTTGATGCTATCCTGCAACCTACCAAACTCACCAAACAAACCTTTCAACCAAACCGCTTCTTTGCAAGAATGTGAAGCAGCTATGTATTTTGCTTCAGTAGTGGATAAAGCAACAATGTTCTGTAGCTTTTACATCCAGTTTATAGCTCCACCTACAAGAGTAAAGACATACCCTGAAGTTGACCTTCTCTTATCCAAATCACCTGCAAAATCGGAATCAACATATCCACAAACAAATTCACTACTCCTGTTATAAGTGATACAATAATCACTTGTGCCTCTCAGATACTGAAGCACCCATTTCACTGTTGAACAGTGTTCTTTTCCTGGATTTTCCATATACCTGTTAACAACCCCAAATGCATGTGAAATATCTGGTCGAGTACAAACCATCACATACATCAAACAACCTACTACATTGGCATATGGAATTTGAGACATATATTCCTTTTCTTCATTAGTGTTAGGACATAAACTTGAAGAAAGCTTAAAATGGGAAGCTAAAGGGACTGAAACAGGCTTCACATTGTTCATACCAAACCTCAAGATTATTTTCGCAATATGCTTCTTTTGTGATAGCCATAGCTTACCATTGCTCATGTCTCTGAAAATCTCCATGCCCAAAATCTGTCTTGCTGCTCCTAGATCTTTCATATCAAACGTCCTAGCCATTTGAGCCTTTAACCTATTGATCTCTGTTATGATTTTGCTTGCTAAAAGCATATCGTCAACATACAACACTAAGATAATGAACATGCCATTACTTAATTTCTTAAAGTAAACACAATTATCATATTCACTTCTTATATAATTTTGACTCATCATGAAAGAATCAAATTTTTTGTACCATTGTCGAGGTGACTGCTTCAGACCATACAATGATTTATTGAGCCTGTAGACAAATTTATTGTTGCGATTTTGAACAAACCCTTCCGATTGTTCCATGTAAATTTCCTTATTTAAATCTCCATGTAAAAAAGCAGTTTTAACATCTAGTTGCTGTAATTCTAAATCAAGTAAAGAAAATAATGCTAACACAATCTGAATTGAAACAATTTTTACAACTGGTGAAAATATCTCATGAAAGTCAATGTCAGCTTTCTGAGAAAAACCTTTTACGACTAGCCTCGCTTTGTACCTGTCTTCTGTATCATCAACACCCTTATTCAATTTGTAAACCCACTTACATCCTATAGTTTTCCTGTCTTTAGGAAGTTCTACCAGATCCCATGTGGTAATCTTGTATAATAACTTCATCTTGTCCTTCATAGCCTCTTTCCACTTACCATTGTTTGAACCTTCTATAGCTTCCTGATAGCACAAAGGTTCATCATCGTTAGCAGTTAAAACAACTGAAGTAACATAATCATCATACCTTTTAGGAAAACGTTTGATTCTCGTAGACCTCGTTAAACATGTTTCTGGTACTTCCTCAATTTGCTGACTATTATCTGTAGGAAATCCTTCATGATCAGCATCTGAAACATGTTCATGATTTGCATCTGAAACTTTTTCATGATCTAAATCTGAAACTTGTTCATCTGGACTATTATGAGTATTTGACCTGGTTTCAAATTGAATGTGTTTAAGATTAAGTACATTATCCTGTTTCAATTCATCATCTACATCTGGATTTTCAAGTGAAGATTCATTAAATTTAACATCTCTGTTAATGATGATCTTGTGTGTAGTAGGATCCCACAACCTGTATCCCTTAGTCCCATCACCATATCCAACAAAGATATATCTTTTTGATTTAGGATCTAATTTAGAACGCTGATGTTTCAGAACTAGAGCATATGCATCACAACCAAAAACTTTCAGTTTAGAATAATCACATGGATAACCTTTCCATACCTCTTGAAGAATTTTTCATCCTATTGCAGTTGATGGTGATTGATTTACCAAGTATCAAGCTGTAGAAACCGCTTCTGTCCACAATTCCTTCTGCAATTTGGCGTTACTAAGCATACTTCTTGCTCTCTCTAAAAGAGTCTTGTTCATGCATTCAGCAACTCTGTTTTGCTGAGGAGTATATACAGTGGTTTTATGTCTTTAGATCCCAGCATCCTTGCAATAATTATCAAATTCCTTTGAAGTAAGCTCACCACCATTATTAGTTCTTAAACATTTAATGGTTCTTCCAGTGATTTTTTCAACTAATGCTCTAAATTGTTTGAATATTTTGAATACATAAGACTTCTTCTTTAACATGTAGACCCACACTTTTCTAGAGAAATCATAAATAAAAGATACAAAATATGACGATCCTCCATATGAGGTTATAAGAGATGGACCCCAAACATCAGAATGGATATAATCAAGGATTCCCTTACTAGTATCTTTTCCACTTTTAAATTTCTGCTTGTTTTGTTTCCCAAACAGACAATGTTTGCAGAAATATAACTTAGAAGATTTTAAACCAGGAAGTAACTTACGATCAGACAAAATTTTTAATCCTCTTTTGCTCATACGGCCCAACCTTTTATGCCATAAACGAATAGAATTACTGTCATTTTCAGATACTGTAGAAGCATGATCTGACTCTATTCTTCCTTCTAACTGAAAAAGATTCCCAACCTTCTTTGCTTTCATGACTAGTAAAATTCCTTTATAAACTTGCATTACTCCACCTTGAATAAAGGTTTTATATCCATTAGTGTCTAGTACTCCTAGTGAAATGAGGTTTTTTCTTAGTTCAGGTACGTGTCTTACAACAGTTAGAATTTTATTTTTCCCATCAAACATTTTAATCTGGATGCTTCCAATTCCCACAATATTACATGAGACATCATTTCCCATGTAAAAAACTCCATCATTCATTGATTTATAAGTTTTAAATCAATCTCTATGAATGCACATGTGATTTGACGCACCAGAATCTAACAGCTAATGTTGATCATGATTAGACAAACTAACTGATAACACTTCATCACTCATACCTGAAATGGATGCTGAACCTGTATCTGTCGTGTTTTCTTCTTTCTTTTTTGTCGAAGAGTCTCCTTTGGATGTTTGTTGTCTCTTCCAACAGCCCTTCTTCAAATGTCCTGATTTGCCACAAAACCAACACTTTACCTTACTCTTCTTCCCTTTTGATTTTGAATGCGAGTTGTTGTGCTTACTGAAACGTCTTTCTTTAGAACGACCTCTGACCATCATTGCTTCTGGTGTAAAGGTTTCTGAATTTGACCGCTTCCTTGTTTCTTCGGACAAAAAAGCTCCAACAACATCATCAAATTCAAGGGTTTCTGATTAACTAAGAATTATAGAAGTAACAAAATGATTCGATGACTCAGGCAACGAGAATAATAAATTTACAACTTTATCTTCTGATTCAAATTTTACTTTTATACTTTCTAACTGCACTAGGAGAGTATTAAAGGTATTTAGATGATCAGTTATCATCGTACCTTCCTTCATGCACAAACTGTACAACTGTCACTTCAGAAGAATCCTATTGGTTAAGGATTTTTTCATGTACAGCTTTTCAAGCTTTTTCCACAAACCAACAACAATTTTCTCTGACACGATGTTAAACAAAACATCATCTGCCAAACACAGTCGAATGCCTCTCAATGCTCTTTCATCCAAGTCACTCCATTCATCATCTTTCATGGTGTAAGGCTGTTTGGCTTTTCCCAACAGTGCCTTCGCCATGCCTTGTTGCACAAGTAGATCATACATCTTCACTTTCCAGATCTCAAAGTTGTTTTTGCCATTGAACTTCTCGATTTCAAACCGGGCACTTTGTGTTTTTGCCATAGCTTAATAGCTCATGTCACAAAATTCTCCAATTGCAACTTTTAATGAATGAAGTTTTTGTTTAAAAAAAAAATGAAAATGCCCTTCACCTTATAAAATGCCTTTCACCTATAAAATGCCTTTCCCTTAATACCATATGCAAATGGCATTAAAATTACAAATCGATTTAAAAACTTGTATAATATGAAATTCCAACTTATGACATCATTTAAAAATGATTTATAATGGGCCACCTCCTCTTACATGAATAAAGTGCCACCTTATAGGTTCCATTTAAAAAATCGATTTAAAAAAAATGGCATTTGAATACCATTACATTTCAATATTGCATCACACTTTAATGCAAATCGTTTTTTTTTTTTTTTTTTAAGGAATGGCATGTAACATATCGATTTTGCCTTAAGACATTTGAATTAACCTCCAATCGAAAAATTGATTTATTAAATGGGCATAGTATATCAATAAAATCGATTTAAATCTCAACTAAATGCAAAACGAAATCACCGTGCAGCTCACCTTCACCGCTGCAAATTCAGCATTCTCCAAACTCCGCTTTGCATAGCTCTGGTCTTCGATACGCAGATCTCACTTCAGCCTACGTATGAATCCAAAATCAACGCTGCCTGAGTCGTTCAACAATCCAGTTTATGGTCCATGGCATACGCTCTCTAGCTCATAGTTTACTCCTGGCTTTGAGCTTCCTTTCTCTTCAACGGACTTACAAAAGACATTTTCATCTACGTGAAACTCGATTGGGCATACACGCAAGCTGCCTTCCTTCACACTGCAGATCAAGCAGCTTCTACGTAGATGAGCAGATTTCAACACTGTATCCACAGCGGGCCGCCGATCAGCACCTCAAGGATTGTCATCACGACACCTTTGAAAAACGCTGTCAGATTGAATCACTGCAACAGGCAGCTCAACTAGCTCTGATACCAAGTGTTAGAGTTATTAAAACAGCGGAAACATAAAATAAATAACACACACAGCATTCAACCTTGAAAAACAGAGATTTTAACATGGTTCACCCAACCAATCTGGGCTACGTCCACCTAACAGGGCATCGGCAATCTCATTCATCAACAGGAGAAAATACAATAGTAGAGTTTCTCATCTGCTCAGCTCTTCCTCACTACACATTCCTCATCATGCTCACTTGCCTCTACGGGCTTACATTTTATAGCTGTGAATGGCAACAGACTCATAAATTCTCTCACAACAAATATAGGATGCATTAACTCCTCATCAGAAATTGATGGAGCCAATGCAGCAACAAATCCTATTTTTGTCACCTACATGAGATTTTCTCCAAATTTAATTAAAAATAAGAAATAAAATCTCAACAAATAGCCTCTGCGTTGGCCCAACAATCACTGGGCTGCCTTCTGCAGCTACAACGTCACCCTACCAGGCTGTTGCAGGTTCTGCGTGAGCCTTCATTGGTGACTGCATCACCCTTCCTCTGCCTCTCTAGCCCAGAACTGCGCTGTCTCTCAGGACATTTGCTTTCCCGCAACAGATTTTCCTCTTTCATTTCGCTGATGGATTCAGTCCTCCTTGATCTGCAATTTCTCTGATACCATGTGAAGTTTTTTGAATCTAACAACCAGAAATCCCACTGTAGTTAACTGATTTTCGTTTCCTACTTTTGTTCTTCAATTAACAAGTTATTTATTGAATTCTTCAGTAAACATTAATGCAAATACACTGTAACGTATACCAATATACGAATCAAGTACTGAAAAATAAGATGAGGCAATCACACAAAGGACACACTTAATTTTGGACTAAACATCCCTGGAAAAACCCAATGTGGGAAAACCGATGCAGCAGATATAAGGGTTTTATTATTAAGTAGATTTCTGAATACAACTAGGGTGCCAAATCAAGCTCACCCAACAGAGAAAAAATCCCAGCAGAAGTACCTCTATCCGGAGACAAATATTTTGGCTGATCTAGCAACAAAATGATCAAAGCCCACAGGTGACTACATTGTCCCTAGTGTTGCACAACAGCAGTTGCTCCCAGCTCTACGTTGAGACTGCGTCACCCCCTCTAGGAGCTGCATCACCCTCCTCGTGAGCCTTCCTGGCTCAAAAATCGAACTACTAAACTGATGCCCGATCTACCTCACTGAAACCCCAACACTGCCTCTTCAGTGACTTCCTCACCTGTGCTGCATCTTTAGTGACTGCCTCACCTCTCTCAGGCTCTGCGTCACCTTCTCAGGTGTTGCGCTGTCTCTCCTTGGTGATGTGTTGCCTCTCTCCAATGTATTCTCGGCCTTGGACTGAAGTCCCACTGTCGAACTGCTGCTCTTCTTGGTATTTCCTCCCTTCTGGGAACCCATTTTAGGCTCTGCTTTAGTTTAGGAATCCTTTAGGAGGGGTTTCCTTTTTAGGAGGATCTTTAGAAGGGATTTCCTTAGGAGGGGCTTGCTTGGCAGGGGGGTCATCTTTGTTAGGTTCCTTGGAGGTTGCAGGGTGCTTATTATTATCCTTTCGCAAATATTACACCCCTTTGAATCTTCCATTGCTAGCATCAACATTAAGAATAGGTTCCTCTTTTTCTTCTTTGATTGTGACATCACTAATGGGAGGATGAGTGTATGAACCCCCCAACAAAGTATTGAATACGTCAGATTCAACTAGATTGGCCTACTCGTCTATTTCATCATTCTCACTCTCGTTACTCTCACTTTGCTCATATTTAGAAGATCGTTCTTGCTCCACTACATTGGTTGGTGTGAAAATTTCAATCCTGAAAATACTTCTGTAGTGATAGAATTATTTCTCCTACTTATTATTTCCAGTAAGTTATTTACAGAATTCTTACAGTAAATTTCGAAATAAATACTACCGCAGCATTCACTCAAGTATATGCAGAGAATAGAATAGTAAGAAATACAAGCGTAAGAATCAATCACATATACACACTTATTTTTGGACAATTGTCCCTGGAAAAACCCAATGCGGGAAAATGGGTGCAGCAGATGAGGGTTTATATATTATTCTTCAACAATGAAATTATTTACAAGGAAAAAACTGGCAGACTTCTTTAGAAAACACTTGAGATAAATTCTCACAAACCCTCTGGAGAGTTTATGACACTCGGAAGACTCACAGCTTCCCTCTGTGTCCCTATGCATGTCTCTCTGCGCAGTGCCTGCGTGAGACTACATCACTCTGCGTGGGCTCTCTATGCTGCCTTCTCCAGCCTTCTGCATCCTTCTTTCCTTGACCCTTGTCACTGTTGACTCCCTCTGCTACTTCTACCCTAAAACTCTCCCTCTGAAAACGAATTCTATTCCTTCGGAATTGACTTCCTTCGGCTTACTGAGTGTATGCTCGACTTACTTTCCAAATGACCCTCAAGCCTTCTTTTATAATCTTCTCATTGATGAATCGACGGCCCAGATTAGAAGTCTAATCAATGGCCAAGATTAAAACTTGGCTTGATCTTCGTTCTCTAGAAGATTCACACTCTGTTTTATTAATACCCATTAATTATTTAATTTCTATAAGTTTAGACTTAGGGTCTCCATTAAAATAATTAATTATTTTAATAAAACATAAACCGAGTGGAATTTCCACAAACAGTTTATGGGTTATTTGGAATACTGATGTCCAAGTGTCCTTACAAAATTTGAGACTTGGAAAACTTTCCGATGCTACAAAAATCAACACTCCCTCTTAGCAAGGAATGTGTTCTAGCAGTATGCTTGCTGCATGCTGCTCTGTCTTGAAGCATCCTTTGCACTGTTGATGCCTGGCTGCTGCCCCTCATCTGCTGCACTATTGCCTTCTGTACTGCTGCCCATGACACTATCACTGTCACTGCCTCATCTGTACTGTAGCTCCCTTTGAATCCTTAGCCTGTCCATTTTTGCTACTGAAATGGATTCTTGATCATCTCCATGTTTTCTCTGAAATAGAAAAACTTAGTCTTCCCCAGAGCTTTCGTGAGGATATCCGCCACTTGTTCTCCTGTAGGAGTGTACTGCAATTGTACAACTCCCCATTGGACACAGTCTCTGATGAAGTGACACCTGATGTCAATGTGCTTCGACAGATCATGAAACACAAGATTTTCAGAGAGCTTGATGCAAATCTGATTATTACATGGAATGTTGGTCGCCTCCATCTTTTCCTTGAGTAAGTTCACAAGCAATTTTCGAAGCCATATGGCCTCACACGAAGTCATGCTTGCTACCATATATTCAGCCTCTACAGAGCTCAGAGCCACTGATTTATGTTTTCTGCAGCACCAGGAAGTCATTCTTGATCCAACACTAAAATAGTATCCACTGGTACTTTTCCAATCTACTGGGCTCCTAGCCCAATCTGCGTCAGTGAACCCACTCAACCTCATGTCATTGCCTTGGGTGTATTTCAGTCTAAGCTCGACTGTTCCTTGTAGATATCTGAGAACTTGTTTGGGTGTTGCCCAATGAGCCCTCCTTGGTTCCACCATGAACTGACTGAGAGTATTGACAGCATAACAGATGTCTGGTCTCGTGTTGACCAAATAAATCAAAGAACCTATGAGTTGCCTATACAAATTAGCATCAACCTCATCATCTTCGGACATGTCAATTTTCTTCCAGTTGGTAATCATTGGAGTAGCCATGGGTCTACAGTCCTCCATCTGAAACATCTTCAGAACTTATGTAGTATGCCTTCCTTGACCAAGGAAGATCTCACCCTTCTGCTGCCAAACTTCCAACCCCAGAAAATAATGCATCAGCCCTAGATCCTTCATGTCAGATTTTGCAGCTAAATTCTCCTTGCAGTCCTTGATTAGCCTAGATGATCCTATCATAAATAGATCATCTACATACAACACCAATATCAGAGGCTCATCCCCTACTCTCAGATAGTAGAGATTGGGATCTGCGTCACTCTTGACAAATCCCATCTTCTGCAAGTAGCTGTCAATTCGACCATACCAAGCTCTAAGGGCTTGCTTCAATCCATACAAGGCCTTCTTGAGCCTGCACACATGAGTTTTATGCTCATGTGTCTCAAAGCCCTCTGGTTGTTCAATATATACTTCTTCTTCTATCACTCCATTTAGGAACGCACTCTTGACGTCCATCTGGTGAATCTCCCATCCCATCTGCACAACAAGGGATATCATGGACCTAATAGAAGTATATCGGGCTACTGGGGCGAAGGTATCTTCATAATCTATCCCTTCCTTCTAAGCGTACCCCTTAGCCACAAACCTGGCTTTAAATTTCTCGATGTTGCCATCTGCAACATATTTGATCTTGTAGATCCATCTCGATCCTACAACTGATCTGTCTTGAGGCCTGGGAACCACTTTCCAGAGATCATTCGTCATGATGGAGCTGTATTCTTCCACCATCGCATCAACCCATACCTAGTGCTGAGCTACCTCCTGAAAACTAGAGGGTCCCCCAACCCGCGCTACCAAAGATTGGTACCTTTCAGGTTTCTTGTGTTGCCTCTTCTCATTTCTGTGGGCTCCGACAAACTCTTCTGTGTCCCTCAAAATTTGTTGTAATTCCCTGCTCGTCCTACCATTGGTAGTGGGTGGATCTACCTGTTCTCCTTCCTGCAAGTCCTCGAGAGATGTATCCCTTGGATCCCCATGCCTTGGAGAGGCACTCGTATTACGCTTTGTAGGTCGTTGTGGTTAGACCAACGGATCCTCCTCAAACTGTGTAGCAGAAGGCATCTCCCGGGATTTACTGAAGGCCCTTTCCTCCATGAACTTCACATCCCACCGTACTACATATTCCTGCCCTCAGGAATTAAAATGTGGTAAGCCCTTGCATTATCGCTATATCCCACTAGATATCCCTTTTCCACAGTCTTATCCAGTTTCTTCCTCTTCTCTTCGAGCACATGACAATATGTTGCACTACCAAAGATCCTAATGTGGCTCACTTCAGGCTTGCTGCCAGTGAAGACACTTTCTGGAGTGATCTTACCAAATGCATTGTGAGGAATCCTATTCTGTACATAGACAACAATATTACAAGCTTCAGCCCACAAGAATTTTGGCATGTCTTGATCATACAACATTGCCCTTGCAGCCTCAACAATAGTTCTATTCTTTCTCTTTGCAATTCCATTCTGCTCCGGGTTATATGGAGTGGTCAACACTCTTCTGATGCCTTCACTCGCACAGAACTCTGTGAAATCTTTATCAATGTATTCTCCACCATTGTCTGATTGTAGTGTCTTGATCCGCTTTCCTATCAGATTCTCCACTAGAGATTTAAAATCCTTGAATCGATCAAAGACTTCGTCCTTGGTCTTCAGAAAGTAGATCCAAGTCTTCCTGGAATGGTCATCAATAAAGGTGATGAAATATTCGGCACCACTAGGAGCTCTAGTGGGCATTGGTCTGCAGATGTCCGAGTGTATTAATCCCAACACACTCTTAGCCCTATTGTTGCTTCTATGGTACGCTGCCTTGGCATACTTTCCCAATACACACCCTCTGCAGACATCGTCTAGCTTGGTGCTCAGTTCTGGAACTCCCGTGACAGTCTTCTTGAGAATTATTAACGCCCCATGGTGCAGGTGCCCCATTCTCTTGTGCCATAGTTCATTCAAATCCTTCTAATTAGTGTTGCCTATCAGTGCCATTGGGGATTCGAGCTGTAACTTGTAGAGTTTATAGCTCCTGACTCTGATTTTTGCCTTCTTACAACTCGGGTGTTTGACGTATACTCTATTGCCAATGAAGTAAACATCATATCCTTTGTTTTGAAGTTGTGACATAGAGAGTAAGTTCATCCCCAAACGAGGCACATGCAACACATATTGATTTTTGTAGCATCAGAAAGTGTTCCAAGTCTCAAAATTTGTAAGGAGGCTTGGACATCAATATTCCAAAGAACCCATAAATCGTTTGAGGAAATTTCATTCAGTTTATGTTTTATTAAAATAATTAATTATTTTAACGTAGACCGTAAGTCTAAACTTAGGGAAATTAAATAATTAATGGGTATTAATAGAACAGAGTGTGAATCTTCTAGAGAACAAACATCAAGTCAAGTTTTAATATTGGCCATTGATTAGACATCTTATCTGGGTCGTTGATTCGTCAATAAGAAGATTATAAAAGAAGGTTTGAGGGTCATTTGGAAAGCAATACGGGCATACACTCAATAACCCGAAGGAAGTCGATTATGAAGGAATAAAATTCGATTCCAGAGGGAGAGTTGCAGGGCAGAGTTGCAGAGACAAAAGAAGGAGAGGGAGTTAGTAGTGACAAAGGTCAAGGAGAGAAGGACGCAGAGGGCCACAGAAGGCTACGCAGAGCAACAACGCAGTGATCCCATGAAAAGCCCACGCAGTCTAATGCAGGGACTACGCAGAGAAGCACGCAAAGTGAAGCAGAGGGAGGCAGTGGGTCTTCCGGGTGTCAGAAAATCTCCAGAGGGAACCGAAGAATTTATCTCAGGTGTTCTCTAAAGAAGTCTGCCATTGTTTTCCTTGTAAATAATTTCATTGCTGAAGAATAATATATAAACCCTCATCTGTTGCACCAGTTTTCCCGCATTGGGTTTTTCTGGGGACAATTGTCCAAAAAATAAGTGTGTACATGTGATTGATTCTTATGCTTATATTTCTTAGTGTTCCTTTCTCTACATATACTTAAGTGAATGTTGCAGTAGTATTTATTTCAAAATTCACTGGAAGAATTTTGTAAATAACTTATTGAAATAATAAGTAGGAGAAATAATTCTATCACTGTATAAATATTTTTTGGATTGAAATTTTCACATGGTATTAGAGTCAGAGATGAGTAACAGGAGCAGAGAACCGACGATTGAACGTAGATCAAACGTTGCTGCAGTAGCAACTCGGAAGGGTTCACACAGTTCTCTAGAGAAGAAGGGAAGCATGGAAGAACAGATGGATCACTATGTTTCTGTTCTGGCATCCATATTGGAAGGAGAATTTGTTTCTGTGTCAGGCTTTGCTTCTCCTTAGATCTCATACATTGACAGTGGGGCTTCTGCTCACATGATGAGAGTGCGAGAATGTTTCTCAAACTACCAAGAAGAGAAGATGAACTTTAAAATCACCATGGGCAATAAGGAAAAATGTACCCATATTTGAAAGAGGTACCATAGTATTTCAAACGAAAGCTGGTAATAGGCTTCGGGCCACTAATGTACTGCATGTGCCTAGTTTGGGGATGAACTTATTCTCAGTGTCGCAACTTCAAAACAAGGGCTATGACATTTACTTCTTGGAAATAGAGTATATGTCAAACACCCAAGTTGGAAGAAGAAAGCACAAATCGGAGTCATGAGCAATAAACTCTACAAGTGTCAGCTCGAATCCCCAATGGCAATGATAGGCAACACTGATGAGGAGGACTTGAATGAGCTATGGCACAGGGGAATGGGGCACTTGCATCATGGGGCGTTAAGAATTCTTATGAAGACTATCACGGAAGTTCCACAACTGAGCACCAAGCGAGACAATATTTGCAGAGGGTGTGTATTGGGAAAGTATGCCAAGGTAGCATACCATAGAAACAACAATAGGGCTAAGAGTATGTTGAGCTTAATACACTCAGATATCTGCGGGCCAACGTCCACTAGAGCTCTTAATGGTGCTGAATATTTTGTCCCCTTCATTGATGACCATTCCAGGAAGACCTGGATCTACTTTCTAAAGACCAAGGATGAAATCTTTAGCTGATTCAAGGAGTTTTTTGCTCTGGTAGAGAATTTGACAGGAAAGCAGATCAAGACATTGCGATCAGACAATGATGGAGAGTACACAGATAAAAAATTCACATATTTCTGCGCAAGGGAAGGCATCAGAAGAGAGTGGACTACTCCGTATAATCCGGAGCAGAATGGTATTGCAGAGTGGAAGAATAAAACTATTGTCGAAGTTGTAAGGGCAATGTTGTATGATCAAGACATGCCCAAATCTCTGTGGGCTGAAGCTTATAATATAGTTGTCTACGTACAAAACATGATTTCTCATAATGCATTGGGTAAGATCACTCCAGAAAATATCTTCACTAGCAGCAAGCCTGAAGTGAGTCAGTTTAGGATCTTTTGTAGTGCAACATATTGTCATGTGCCCGAAGAGAAGAGGAAGAAGTTGGATCAGACTGCGAAAAAGGGATATTAGGTGGGATATAGTGAGAACGCAAAGGCTTACCATATATACATTCCTGAGAGTAGGAAGATTGTGGTACGACGGGATGTGAAATTCATGGAGGAAAGGGCCGTCAGAAAATCCCAGGAGATGCCTTCTGCTACGCACTCTGAAGAGGATCTAATAGTCCAGCTACAACGACCTGCAGAAAGTAATATGAGTGCCTCTCCAAGGCATGGGGATCCAAGGGATACATCTCCCAAGGACTTGCAAGAAGTAGAGTAGGTGGATCCACCCACTACCATTGGTAAGACGAGCAGGGAATTACGACAGATTCAGAGGGATGCAGAAGAGTTTGTTGAAGCCCCCCAAAATGAGAAGAGGCAGCACAAACAACCTGAAAGGTACCAAGATTTGGTAGCGCAGGTTGGGGAACCATCTAGTTTTCGGGAGTTACCTCAACACTAGGTATGGGTCGATGCGATGGTGGAGGAGTACAGCTCCATCATGACGAATGATGTTTGGGAAGTGGTTCCCAGGCTTTGGGACAGATCAGTTGTAGGTTCGAGATGGATCTACAAGATCAAATATGCTGAAGATGGCAGCATTGAGAAATTTAAAGCCAGGTTTGTGGCTAAGGGGTACACTTAGAAGGAAGGGATAGATTATGAAGAGACCTTCGCCCCGGTAGCCCAATACACTTCTATTAGATCCGTGATATCCCTCATTGCGCAAATGGGATAGGAGATTCACTAGATGGACGTCAAAACTGCGTTCTTGAATGGGGTGATAGTAGAAGTATATATTGAACAACCAGAGGGCTTTGAGACACATGAGCGGAAAAATCAAGTGTGCAGGCTCAAGAGGGCCTTGTATGGACTGAAGCAAGCCCCTAGAACTTGGTATGGTCGAATTGACATCTACTTGCAGAAAATGGGATTTGTCAAGAGTGACACAGATCCCAATCTCTACTATCTAAGAGTAGGGGATGAGCCTCTTATACTGGTGATGTATGTAGATGATCTATTCCTAACATGATCATCTAGGCTCATCAAGGACTGCAAGGTGGATCTAGGGCTGATGCATTATTTTCTGGGGTTGGAAGTTTGGCAACAGAAGGGTGAGATATTCCTTGGTCAAGGAAGATATACTACAAAAGTTCTGAAAATATTTCAAATGGAGAATTGTAGACCCATGGCTACTGCAATGATCACCAACTGGAAGAAAATTGACACGTCCGAAGATGATGAGGTTGATCCTACATTTTATATGTTGGGTATGTGTTATATTCTTTTTGGTGGGCGGACCCACCCATGGTTTTGTGCATGGGTTTGCACATGGTTTTGGAGGACGATGGTTTTCGGCCCCTGTTATTTTGTAGATCTGGTCAAGGGAACTACGGTTATGCCCTAATCCAGGGTTAATGGATTAGGGTTTATGAATGCTTCGGCATGTATATATATATGTGTGTGTGTGTGTGTTGTAACACTAAAAGGAATATAATAAAAATCAAGTTGGTAGTCCCGATTTGGGATCCAGGGGAAAATCTCTGTGTCTATCTGTTTTGTGATTTATGCTCTCGCTATTGTTTATTTTCTATCTTCAAGATTCGTTTGCAGATAATTTCTGTACAGGGTTAAAACCTACAGTATAGGTAGCTCATAGGTTCTCTGATGTATCTGGTAAACACGAGACTAGACATCTGTTATGCTGTCAATACTCACAGTTAGTTCATGGTGGAACCTAGGAGGGCTCATTGGGCAATAGCCAAACATGTTCTTAGATATTTACAAGGAACAATCGACCTTGGGTTGAAATACACCAGAGGCAATGACATCAGGTTGAGTGGGTTCACTGATGCAGATTGGGCTGGGAGCCCAGTAGATCGGAAAAGTACCAGTGGGTATTGTTTTAGTGTTGGATCAGGGATGACCTCCTGGTGCAGCAGGAAATAGAAATTTGTGGCCTTCAGCTCCGCAAAAGCTAAATATATGGTATCAAGCACAGCTTTGTGTGAGGCCATATGACTTCGGAAATTGCTTGTGAACTTACTCAAGGACAAGATGGAGGCGACCAACATTCTATGTGATAGCCAAAGTTGCATCAAGCTCTCTGAGAATCCCGTGTTTCATGATCAGTCGAAGCACATTGACAACATGTATCATTTCATTAAAGACTGTATCCAAAGTGGAGTTGTACAATTGGAGTACACTCCTACAAGAGAACAAGTGGCAGATATCCTCATGAAAGATCTTGGATGATCAAGAATCCATTTCAGTAACAGGAATGGATAGGTTCAGAATTCAAAGTGAGATGCGGTACAGATGAGGCAATGACAGTGATAGTGTCATGGATAGCAGTACAAAAGGCAGCAATGCAGTAGGTGAGTGGAAACAGCTAGGCATCAGCAACGTAGAGGATGCTTCATGACAAAGCAACATGCATTAGGCAGTTTGCTAGAACACTTTCCTCGCTAAGAGGGAGTGTTGATTTTTGTAGCATCAGAAAGTGTTCCAAGTCTCAAAATTTGTAAGGAGGCTTGGACATCAGTATTCCAAAGAACCCAGAAATCATTTGTGGAAATTCCACTCGGTTTATGTTTTATTAAAATTTTTAATTATTTTAATGTAGACCCTAAGTCTAAACTTAGGGAAATTAAATAATTAATGGGTATTAATAGAACAGAGCATGAATCTTCAGAGAACAAAGATCAAGTCAAGTTTTAATCTTGGCCATTTCTTAGACATATAATCTGGGTCATTGATTCGTCAATAAGAAGATTATAAAAGAAGGCTTGAGGGTTATTTGGAAAGCAAGCCGGGCATACACTCAGTAACCTGAAGGAAGTCGATTCTGAAAGAATAGAATTCGATTTCAGAGGGAGAGTTGCAAGGAAGATTTGTAGAGACAGAAGGAGAGGGAGTCGGCAGTGACAAAGGTCGAGGAGAGAAGGGCGCAGAGGGCCACAAAAGGCTGCGCAAAGCAGCAACGTAGTGATCCCTTGCAGAGCCCATGCAGAGTGATGCAATCTGACACAGGGACTGCGCAGAGAAGCACACAAAGTGACATAGAGGGAGGCAGTGGGTCTTCCAGGTGTCAAAAAATCTCCAGAGGGAACCAAAGAATTTATCTCAGGTGTTTTCTAAAGAATTTTGCCAATCTTTTCCTTGTAAAGAATTTCGTTGTTGAAGAATAATATATAAACCCTCATATGCTGCACTGGTTTTCCCGCATTGGTATTTTCCGGGGACAATTGTCTAAAAATAAGTTTTTACATGTGATTGATTCTTATGCTTATATTTCTTACTATTCCTTTCTCTGCATATGTCAATTCCTCACCAAAATTTTGGTACTACTCTCTTGAGCGGGCACTCGAAATCCCCCGAGGTAGAGGTTGAGATCTCCGCCTGAAGATCTTGTGTGCTAAATAGCACATCAGACTTGGCACCCGACACAAGCATGCTATGTCAAGATGTCAATCAAAATAGAAGATGAATGAATGAGGAAATGAGCTACCTTCACTTCCTTTTATCAATTGAGCCCCCAACATTCCCTTGGACCCACCATGGACTATGCAATCCCCTCATCCAACCACTCACTGCGCCGCCCCCATAGAGCCTCTCCCACGCTGGCACCTAGGGAGCATCCTCCAAATCAAATTTATCATATATCAGATAGGGTTTTTCTTGGGATTTCCTTTGAAAAACCCTCAGATATCACCTGCACATAACCAGAAACCAAAACCCAGAAACCCAGCACATACACAAAAATCTAAAATTGAAACCCTGAGTTAGAAAAAAAATAAAAATTTCTAACTATTTACATAATTAAAAATACAGGTCTATCTTAACACCACCTCTCATCTTCGAAGTTTGCTTCATCTCGCTCTGTCTTCTAATCATTCTCCTTGCATTCTGCATTCTAAGTTAGCATTGCATATAGCATACTTATTCATCCAAGCAACAGTTTCTCATCAAGTACTTGGTTCTAATTTCTTTAGCAAGATAGTTGACTCCATAAGGCACTGGTATCAATCATTCAAATCTAATCGAATCCTTTAATATTGCTAGATCTAATACAAGTATTTGGTCATTTAATGATGTCTCCCGACATGGTTGGTTCACAACTAGTTCTCCTTCATTCCATTTCCATAGGGTCTACCCCACTTAGTCTACTATAGGGAGACAACTTAAACAAGGAGATTGGGGTTCAGGGTGACAACCCCCAATCTGAGTCGTTGTTGCAGTCCCTAGACATTTTGTGCGACAACATTTTTTGGTGTCGTTGTCGGGGATAGCTTTTTTCTGTCCGTGGCCTCAATGACTTTTTTTCTAATCTTCTAATATTTTTCGCCATTCATTAGCCCGTCACACGGCATAACATTTTTTGGTGTCGTTTCCAGGGATAGAGTTTTTCTGTCCTTGGTCTCAACGACATTTTTTTCTAATCTACTAATCTTTTTTGCCATTCATTAGCCCGTCACATGGCATAACATTTTTTGGCGCCATTGCTGGGGAGATCTTGTTCTTGGCGTTTCAACGACATTTTCTAAATCTTCTAATCTTTTTTTCCATTCCTTAGCCCGTCACACGACATAACATTTTTTGGCACCATTTCCTCTCTTCATCTTTTCATCACCATATCTTTCGCCATCTCACTAATCCTTTCATCTTCTTTATTTTGCACCTTTAGCACCTGGAAATTTCGTTTGGTTTCATGTTTGGGTGGCAACTCCACTTACTCATATATTTACTCCCAGACAAGAATCTCTCCCTATTATCCATCTGCTTCTCTCGACTAATTTTTTGGTTTTAGAATTAGATTCATGTTCAAGTGGCGACTCCACTTCTTTCATTTCTTATAAGAATTTCTCCTAGGAAGCTCACTTCTTGTGGACTTTTTGACTTTTCTTGAACAAGGATCTCTTTCTCTAACATCTACTTGGCCTTTAAGCAAGTCACCATGGATGATACCCTTCATGACATGCCAAAAGAGGCCATTTGTAAAATGCCTTCGTTCTCGGATGGTGATTCAGCCACTGCTCGAAAGCATCTCTTGATGGTTACTCATATAATAAATAGATATTGTCTTCCACCATAATGTAATCATGAAGATGCCAAGATACGTCTCTTTGGCTATTCCTTAAAAGGTGATGCTATCGATTGGTTTTGAAATTGTTTTGAGGAGTCTTTTTATTATTTACAACACATCATCAATGCTTTTAAAGATAAATATATAAAACAAGGTGGCTCGCCTCGTGCTCCCTGTACTATGCAAAAGAGTGAAAGTGATCATGTAGAGAACTCAACTATCAATAGAAGACTTCAAGACAATTCTCAAGATGAATCCACTTGTACCATGACAACACAATTCCATGATAGTGTTGAAGCGGAAACAAGTTGTCAAATCAGTGCTGGAAACGATAAACATCTTGTTAACAAATTGATTTAGATGGTCAAGGATATACAACTGAATCAAGCTCACATAATCAAGAACATGGAGGCCAACTAGGCTCAATTCATTAAGAATATGGAACTTAATCAAGAAAAATTAACAACAGATCATGCCAGTGAAATTGGTTCTATGTAGAGTAGGTTATTGGCCTTAGAAGAAAATCATATCGAGGAAATGGCGATAATGGAATTTAATCATTCCAATCAAATGATTTCCATGGAATAAAGACATGATGAAGAAATGGCCATCATAGTATTTAATCACAACAATCAGTTAGCCACCATGCAAGCAAATCATAAGAAAGAGATAAACTATATGCAGAATTGCTTCATGGGCATGAAAGCAAAAAATGATAAAATTATAAGCGACATGGAAGTTGGTCAAATATGTCTTCATAATAGGTTATTGGCCATAGGGAAAAAACAAGCACCATGTGTTATAAATATGGAAGAAATGGATAACATTGAAAGCAGATTAAAGGTAATGGAATTTAATCATTCTAATCAGATCTCCATTATTCAGAAACATATGATTGCAATGGAAACAAATCACACTCGAGAAATGAAAACTATGGAGGAAAATCATATCACTCTGCAAGACAGATTCGTGAAAACTGCGCTCAATCAAGCGAAATTAATAGTAAGGCATGCCATAGAAATGAGTTCCATGCATAAGAGGTTAGAAGAAAGGAAATCACAAGTAGAAAAGTTTCAGCCTGATCCAGATGATAGATGGCAAAAGATCAAGGAGATTTCAACATATCATAACACTCCCAATCCATTAAAGCAAGTCTGGTCTTGTTGTGAATATCTTGAGAAAGTGGTTGACCCCATTAACAAATTTATAGTTGAGGATGACATGATCAGAGAAGAAATTGAAAAGGATCTAGAAGACTAGAACAGAGGAAAAATGAAGAGAGGCATGTCACAAATATCTTAAATACTTCGTCCGAAAGTACGCAAGCACTTTGTTCCACATCATCAACAATACAGTCTACCACGAAGAAAAGCCTGAAGCGAAAAAGAAAAAGAACAAGGAAGCGGTTTGATGTATCTGATGACCGTGAGAAGTTCGATTTTCGGATAAGAAAAAGTCCTACCGTATGCAAGATCGCACATGGTACATCTGAGAAGCAGCCCATAGACTTGCCTAAAAGTAGGCAAATGCTCAGTATGCACTATATTGAACACATTTGATGCCACAGGGCATTCTTTGTATTGTATCTCTAACCTTACACCCTGTTATTTCCGCATTTTCATTTTGTAGCTAGATTAAATTTATATTTTCATGTTAGTAGAATAGTCAATAAATGAAGACCTTCTATTTTCATGTGCTTAATCTTATATGATGAATTTTGGATGGAAGCTACTTATATAATCTTGTGTATTGATTGGATGCAGATTCTGGATTCTCACATTTCTCCAATGAAGTAACGTGTCACCAAGTAGAGCCAAATGTTGACCACTCTTTGTCAACGACCCCATAGAAGTACACCCATTTTTTCACAAAAGAGATCTATCATGTTCGATTGTTCATGCCATTCAGATTTCATCATTCAGTCGATATTTTTGTAAAATATGTAAACTCATTCTGCATGTTTATAATGTAAATGATCTTAGTAAGACCATCATCTATGTAACAACCTAGGTAAGCCTAATATTTTGGTGATGATTTCTATTAGAAGAGGTTTTGCGTCTCACTGATTCATCTGTGTCTCTAGACACAAACGATCGGCAAAGTTTTTCCCTTCCAACCTCACCCTAAATCGAGGGTGGATTTTGTTGTCAAGATATTAAGTGAGTCCTAGTGTTTTTTATCGAGTCTTTGTAAAAGTAATTTGGGAATGATCCTAGCTAATTGGATAAATCATTTTATTACAGATTGCTAGGTCTACTAAATCATATTGAGTCATAGAATTGGGTATATTATTGAGAGTCTATTACGAACAAGTGTTCCCCCTCATGGATTTAATGTATTAATCTTATGTAAAGAGGGTTGAAAAAATAATTAGTCCCCTCATAAGTCAATTAATTAAATTTTCTGGAAAAATTAAATCAAAAAATCCTAAGCCAAGAATTTAATTAATTTTATGTCCTAGGTCAAATTAAATTCTTCAAAGGCAAAATTCGTGGGTCTCTAAAAAAATAAATTTTTAAAGGTCTCGGGCTAAGGGAATATTGAAAATTTTGGACCCTTGGGCCTTGGTAGTTAATTCAAAGTCAAAATTTTGAGGTAATACACTCAAAATTATTACTTTTGAGTTAATTAAAAAATAATTAAATGAAAATTTCGAAATTCCTCAAAAAATAATAATTTCGACACACGAGATTAAACGATTATCAAATCTTTTTTGACGGTCGAGATTACTTTGACGGGGATCAAGCAAACTAGCCGTTGGAAAATTTATCTATAAATTAGAGGTCAGTGTCAGTGTTTCCTATCATCTGATCTTTTGATCATGTACTCTCTTGTACTACTTTTCGGATAATACAAACGAAGTCTTTGGGGTTTTATTTGATGGTGGTGTTCCTCTTCGGCATTTTATGGTAAACTTGTTCTTTATAATCTGTTGGTGATTATTTTAATGAATCATTGATTAATAGCTCTTGTAGAGTAATCTATTGCACAAGTTTCTTGCTTAGGTTACTGGATTTAGGGTAAGAATTTTGATTGGATTGAATTAGCAAGTATCTCTAAATCTTGAAAATTTTATTTTTATCTTATTTCTCTATTGATTTAACAGTCTAACTTTAAGTGTGCAAAAATCTCTCGGATTTATAATTGGGCATTTGGGGAAGTCCTCAGGTGGACCAGCTGACTCCCAAGGAAATAAGATGTGAAAAGCCCTCCGGATCTAATTTCCCAAGCTTATCTTAACTTCTCTTCTTACATGGTTTTTCTAGAGTTTGTGCGTAAATAAACAAATTATCTTAACTTTTATTGAATTTAAAGTTAGATCTCGCTAGTAAGAGCCTTAGATCTTCAGATTTGGGAGCGAAATCAGACTTACACTCCTCGAACCTGACAGATCTGCAACTCTTGTGCATAGATCTGTAAATACCTTCAACCTTGTATAGATCTGTATTTTTAATTATGTAAATAGTTAGAAGTTTTTTTTTTAATTTCTAACTCGTGGTTTGAATTTTAGATTTTTGTATGTGTTGGGTTTCTGGGTTTTGGTTTTTGGTTATGTGTAGGTGATATCTAAGGGTTTTTCAAAGGAAATCCCAAGATCCAAACAAGTTGTAGGCCCTGGAGGGTAAGATATTGTCTCGGAATATAAAAAATTTGTAGGATCATTCAAATAAATTTTGGATCTGGGGTTGTTTTTTATAGAAAATTCTGGGTTTGTTCCAAAATAAATTTTTAAGTGATTTGAATTAAATTTTTTGAAGAAGTATGATTTTTGGGCAATAGATTATTGTTTTTCCTGGCTCTCCCTCTTTCCTGCATATTTGCATCCTTAGAAAATCTGCGTGTTTGCTTCCAACGTCCCCATCCTCCTCTGCGTGAGTCTTCTCCTTCTACTCTGTCATCGCTCTCACCTCTAACGCAGCCTTCACGCTCCTCCCTCCGCCTCTGCGTTTTTCCTGACTATCATTCTCTCTGTGTGCCTCCTCTTCGTTCCAGATCTACGTGCTCCCTCACGCAGCCTTCTCCAAGCCCGCATTTCTTCTATTTTTTCTGCTCCCTCGTTCCCTGCGTTTTTCCTCCCTTCGTCTTCCTCCACCCTCGATTTCCCTTGTTCCTCCACACCGACACTTGCTCGAAATCCTTCCCTTTCTGCTGAGCGCATCCTCTCTCGCTGTCGCGCCTCCTCTCAGTCCTCGACCTGCCAGCGGCTCCCTTCGAAAATCTGAGCTCCCTTCTCCCTCGTTGCCAAATCTTCTCATCTTCTCCACGCTCTTGTCCTTTGCGTATAGCCAGTTGCTCACTCCTCACGCAGCTCCTGCTCTCTTCCATTCCCTCGTTCCCTTCCTCGACCAGCCATCTTTCCCTGTCGGTTGCCTCTGTCTGCTGCTTTACTGCTGCGGGCGGTCCTCAGCTCCGCCTAAACCTAATTCACAACCATAACATAACAAAATATTTTAATGCTTTAATTTCATGAGATTCGATTTTTTTTTATTAACTTCTCATTTTATTTCATTTTTTTAAAGCTTTGTAAAGTTCAATTTTGATTGTTATTTGTTTCATTAACTTCAAAAAAGTTAAAAAAAAATAAATTTTTATTAACCTTTCAACTTTTGACATTTTTAAATTTTAAAAATTTTAAACTTTAAATTTTTGTTATAAAACAAAAATAAAAATATTTAGCATCAATAAAAAAAAAATTAAATTCTTTTTTATCTTTTGTAAAAATTTAAAGACTTCTAGGCTTCGCAAAATATTTAATTGTGGAGAAATTCTTAAGTTGACATGATTTAATTTTTTAAATATCCTAAGTTTGACTATAGAAAAAAATATTTTTTTATTGGATTTGCATTATTTTAGAAGATCATTTAATCCATAAAATTGTTTGACGAAGTGTTTATTTAGCAGTGAAATTTCATGGTATTTTTTGATTATTGAGATTTAAGTGCTAGTTATTTTCATATGCTTCAGTTGAGTTTGATGATCATTGGCATTTGGATTTTTAAATGTTTTCTATCGATTAAAATCGCCTAATGTTTGATTAACTCTTGTTTCATTTACTTGAAATATTGGATATTTATTGAAGATTAATGTTTGAGAAATTTTTTCAAGTAAGTGTGATCAATATCTTATTTTTGAGAGCTCTATTGTAGATTTGTGACAAATTGTATATATTTTAATTGTGTAATTTTTGGCATCTTCATAATTGGCACTCTCGGATCTCGGTTAAGTACTTAATGGTTAAATTAGATAATTTGTAATCTAAGTGCTTTGAGCTTTTAACATCACCTCTCATATTTGAAGCTTGCTTTATCTCGCTCCATCTTCTAATCATTCTCCTTGCATTCTGAATTCTAAGTTAGCATTGCATATAGAATAGTTATTCATCCAAGCAACATTTTCTCATCAAGTACTTGGTTCTAATTTCTTTAGCAAGATAGTTGACTCCATAAGGCACTAGTGTCAAATCATTCAAATCTAATCGAATCCTTTAATCTTGTTAGATCTAATACAAGTATTTGGTCATTTAACTGTGTCTTCGGAACTGGTTGGTTCACAACTAGTTCTCCTCCATTCCATTTCCATAGGGTCTACCCCCCTTGCTCTGTTATAGGGAGACAACTTAAATAGAGAGATTAAGGATCAGGGTGACGGTCCCCGATCTGAGCCGTTGTCGTGGTGCCTAAACATTTTGTGCAAAAATAAAGACAAAAGGGAATGTTGGAAGGACTCAAGCAACATAATAAGGATAATAGCATCTATCATTAATTCCTATTTGGGGAGACTTCAGGGGTCTCACAATAGTGTGACCACCCTTTACTAGCCACTCACTGCCAGTCTTCAGTAGGCTAACCAGGGCCATGATGCCTACATTTTTACCTTCAGTATCGAGTGAGCAAGGTAGGCGGCATGATCATATACCCATGGGAGATTATTTCCGAGAATGGTAGTCCATGGTGGAAAACTTAAGAGCAAATTTTTCCTTTAGAGATTACAGCCAGCTCAAGCAGGAGGAAAAAGGCAGGAACAGTGGGGTCGAGCACACAAAGCTCAGAGTTGCAGCATACCATTGGGAGGTTACCTTTTCCCACATATGATGGATCCATAAAGTGCGCAGCTTGGGATCGGGTGGAGAAGTTGGATACCTTTTCCAACTTAACCGAATAACAGAGGGGGAAGCCATCAAAACGGCTAACTCGCACTTGGAGGATGAGGGCACACAGGATTGTGGGGAGCTCGTAGATACACCTAGTGTGACGTAGGAGTCACCCTTGTTGGAGACTCCCTTGACCGCTATAATTGACATCTTAGAGGAGAGAGTGGAACATACACCCATAGGGCCATCCATTGATGAGGTGCCAAGGGATACAATGGTGTTAGATGATGGTCGCCCACAATAGTTTCATCGGTTCCAAACAGACCTTCTAGCATTGAAGGAGAAGGCCATGATAGTGCGAGAGGCTATTCTACAATAGAACAAGGGGTTGGAGGTCATGAGAGCAGTTTGTGCCGAGTCAGCAGCCAAACTGACTCACGTTTGGGAGAGATTGGATTTCCTAATGGTCCAACTAGAGTGCACATTAGGGCATCAGAGCAACCCTCTTCAGACGTACATAGATGGGGCTTGTAGCACTAGTAGGTTGCCTCTGCTCATTGGAGAGGGAGAGGCAGAGTCACCTCGACAGATTTTGGGTGTTGACCAGGATGGTGGGATGAGGCAACATGAGCTGAGCATGGCACCACACCAGCTTGGAGGGCTTGTTCCTTCCATAGAGGATTGCACATTTGATCCATCCTTTGGGATTGGATGGCGAGAAGTACTGAGTTGGTACCCCATGGAGTAGGCTAGGCAGTTGGATACATCCATGGCCACATTTCAGCAGAGTTCATGGATTATCAGAGGGACATGAGGGCTAAATTGTTATTGGGATCCAGGTGGGATTTCCTATCACGTCATAGAGTCAGTAGGTGGTGGTAGTAGTTGCGTGATGGACCTGATGTTTGGGTGTACACACATTTTCAGATCTCTATCAAAGCCCCGAACAACCCTCATGACAAGGTGGTTTGACAGAGGGGAATACACTTTCCATGAGTTATCTCAGCATATTGACTGTGCGTGGAGTCACAGGGTGATTAGCCTACTTTGGCAGGAGTTGGTAGGAGGAGGTGGTATTGGCAGGCCACCAGACAGGGCATTACATAGGGACGGTGCTTTCTTGTCGGTATATGGGACACTTGAGCTATGGAGGATAGGCGCAGTGGTGTCATTTTCATTGGCATGGGAGGAGTCGGGCTGCTTCAGCTCTTTAGAGCGGATGGGGGGATGTAACCCACATCATGGAGACGCATAGTGGTGTGTTGTATTATGTCATACCGCGTTGTGGAGTAGGAGTGCCTCACATCGCATTGGGTACATGTGGGGAGTGACAGGTCCAGTGAACCAGGAGGGATACATGACGATACAGGATGGTATATCCATAGTCGGGGGTATCCGTTGGTGTATAGGGACAGGTTGCAACATACAGTGGTATGTCGAGGAGTGCAGAGACACTTGGTGGTATGCAGTGACAGATGATACAGCGCAACAGGCTCTTGGAGCATTGCCTCCAAGGCGACTTATGGACAGGGGCATTAGGAGTACCATGGGATGCAACTCACCTAGGATCGATGAGGATCTTGTTGAGCATATGGAGACACCATGTTTAGCGGGGACAGCTCTACGAGGGTGAAATCAGCATATCCGAGGCAGAGAGAGTATTGTCTGGACGATTACTCGTGAGCATTCAGGAAGACTCTTGATCATACCCTTTGGGACATACCCACCCATCATCCTCTAGTGTTGCTTACGGTTGCGGAGTGTTTGGTTGGCGCCCCTTGGCACTCTCCATTCAGGCAGTAGGGCATGGGAGGCTCACCCTAGGTAGTCAGATGAGATATCGCATGTCATGAGCCAGGAGGAGACTCTCCAGTTGAGACACTTGGTAGGTGCATGAGTAGACGGGTACAGGCTAAGGGATGGTGTGCTTGATTGTCAAGGTAGCATATGTTCCACCCCTGGGCTCACATTTGAGGGACAGTGGATGGTAGACTTCGTCTACAGGAGGGTACTCAGATTCCAAACAGTGTCTAGGTCTCTCATCAGGAGTTGGGATGACGTATTTCACTACGTGGTCTGGCAGTATAAGGGTAGGCACGCCTGCGTAGGATAGACTCTTGATACTTGGGGTCCACCCAGGGGATACATACAGGGGTCATAGATGAGGGCTAGATGGGTTCTAGTGGGTAGCAGCACTACACAGCGACATCCCGTGAGGAGTGGGAGTTGTGAGCTCCCAGTATGGTTGGGGAATCCGGGGATCTGTTGGGTAGGTGGATCACTCCACTATGTGATGAGCAGGGACATGGCAGAGGGTGATCCAATCCACCTTTGTTTTGACACATGGGGGAGCACTGAGACCTCCACTGCATGGCGAGGCAGACTTATCATTTTGTTGCTCAGGGTCATGATTGGCAGTGGACGGGTAGATATTGGCATTTTTGAAATATATGTTGCCACATGTAAAGTAGGAAGATGAATCTTCCCCTGAAATATTATATTCATAGTCTTACTGGAATTAGTTGAAGGGAAACATCGAAACCCTGAAGTTTGTTTTGATTATATATTTGAAATTATTGATGATTGGGGTTTATGTGGAAATTTCTGAATCTTTACACTTTATGCAGAAATTATTTAATGTTAATCCGGTTATGCTCCTCCTACTTAGACAAGTTATTAACTGAATAAATTCAAGTTAAAATCGAAGCAAAACACATAATATATCTCCACCAATCCAGATCTAGAACAAGTTCATGTACACATAGACAAAGTGACAGTTATTTCTAGACAAATAGTCCCCGGAAAAAACCCAATGCGGGAAATCCAGTCTCTGGCTGCTGGAGGGTTTCATTATTAAGAATTTTCTAAATACAACAAGCCTGGGTTCCATATTTGGAAAACCCGACAGAGAAATATTAGATCTACAGCTCCCTGGTTGATCTAGGGCCAAAATAATAACTGATCCACACCCTCAAACAAGATTTACAGAACTCAATGAAAATTAGGGCCTAGAAACCCCAGTGCTGCCCCTGAAGCCTCTGAAGCCCCTATGACCCTCGGCGCTGCTCCAAAAGGGACTGCGTTACCCCAGACTAGCTGACGCAGTCTCTACGCGGCCCCTTAAGGTCTCTGCGTAACCCCTGAGGGCTCTTTGCTAAAAATCACGTTGTCCTTGAGGGGTTGTGCTGTCCTTGCTGCTACTGCTCTCTTGCTTCTACGCTGTCTCTCTGAGCTGATATTTTCCTCTTGTTGATTATAGACCCTGGGATCAGATCATCCGCTTGGCCTAAATTCCCCTCTCTGTTGATGAAACACTTCTGAGAATTCTTAGCAAACCTGCCCTAGAATCTCAGCTTAGCTTCAGTGCTCTACCTCTGTGTGTCTTTACAAATGACCCCAAGCCTTTCCTTTATACTTTTCTCGTTGGGAAACCAACAACCATGATTAGATCTTGAATCAATGGCTAAGCTTAAAATAAAGCTTGATCCGTGTGACTTAAGACAATGTCATCACATGTTTAATTAAATTCACTTTAATTATTTACGTTCCCTAAGTTTTAACTTAGGAAATACATTAAAATAATTAATTACTTTAATATCTCATAAACCCGATGAAATTTCCCAAATCAATTTATGCGTCTTGTAGATCAAGTGTACTCTAGTCCCTCCACAAAATTTGGGAGCTAGAGCACAACTTATGCTACCCCAAATACACAAAATCTCAACAGTTTATGTTTGCACAGGTGAATCTCTTGAAGGATTTGATAACATGCTAATTACCAATCAATTTGATTGGGAGAGATTGGTTGTCCTTGATCTGTTGGATCAAGGGGTGATGAGGCTTTGTGAGTGAAGCATTTCCTGGAAAGACATCAGGCGACACTTTGTGTTGATGTATGGTTGGTGTTGATTTCTATAGCATCGTAAAGTGTTCTAAGTCTCATTTTTGGTAGAAAGGCTTAGACATCAGTGATCCAGAGAACCCAGAAATCGTTTGTGGGAATTCCACTCGGATATGACTTTATTAAAATAATTAATTATTTTAATGCAGACCCTAAGTATAAACTTAGGGAAATTAAATAATTAAAGGGTATTAATAAAGCAGAGTGTGAATCTTCTAGAAGACGAAGATCAAGTCATCTTTTAATCTGAGTCATTGATTAAAGATATAATCTTGGCCGTTGATTCATCAGCGAGAAGACTATAAGAAGAGACTTGAGGGCCATTTGGAAGTCAAGCCAGGGACACTCCCAGTACCTGAAGGAAATCGATTCTAAAGCAAGGGAAGTCGATTTCAGTGGGTGAGTTTATAGAGGTTGGGTTGCAGAAGTAGAAGTAGGAGGGAGAAGTCAGTTATCGGGAAGTAGATCTCAGGAGGGTGAAGGGAAGGGTGAGCTGATCAGTAGCAACAACCCCTCCACGTAGAGTCATGCAGTCCAGAGAGGGACTGCGAGAGCATCCACGCTGGTTGATGCAGAGGGAGAAGGAGGTCACCCTGAGGGTCCAAAAATTGTCTGGGAGGTCCAAAAAATTGTACCAGGTGTTTGCTAATTTTTCTCTGTTCATCAGACTCCTGTAAATGTACTTTCCATTTCTGAAGATAAATATAAAACCCTCATCTGCTGCACCGGTTTTCCCACATTGGGTTTTTGCGGGGATGATTGTCCAAAAACATTTGTGTTCATATGGTTATTTCTATTGTGCTATTGGTGGAAGTTATCTTTCTATTCTTATGCTCTTAACGATAGTGAAGATCTGCAAATGTGTTTATTTCAGAATTTACTAAAGTATCTGTAAATAACTTATCTCATAACTAGGAGAAATAAACCAAGAATTGTAGAAATATTTTCCTCTTGAAAATTTCACATGGTATCACGGCAAAGGGCTAAAAACAGGAAGGGAGGATCTGCTATGGACTAAAGGAAGGGTTCACGCAGTCAAAGGGACTCATGTAGTCCTCCAAAGCATGCAGAAATGCAGAGAGAACATGACATGAAGGTGCTGGCATCCAGACTAGAGGAGGATCTTGCCTGTGTGTCAAGAACAACTCCTCCAGGTGTTTGGTATATTGACAGTGGAGCATCTACTCATATGACGGGGGTTCGAGAATGTTTTTCGAGCTATCAAGAATAGCAGATGAATTTCCAAATAACTATGGAAAATAAGGCAAAATGTACCCCCATTGGCAGAGCTACCGTCACATTTCAGACGGAGAATGGCAAAAAGATTCGAGCCATGAATGTTCTGCATGTACCAGGGTTGGGGATGAATTTACTCTCGGTGTCTCAAATTTAGAACAAAGGCTATGACGTATTCTTTATTCAAGATGAGGTGTATGTCAAACACCCTAACTGGAGCAAAAAGGCACAAATCGGAGTAAGGAGTCACAAGTTGTATAAGCTCTAGCTTGAATCTCCGGTGGCCCTGATCGGCAACACAAACGACAGAGATCTGAATGAGTTATGGCACAGAAGGATGGGGCATCTACATCATGGAGCCTTGGGGATTCTCAAAAATACTGTCATAGGGGCTCCTGAACTGAGCACAAAGAAAGACGAAGTTTGCAGGGGATGCGCATTAGGGAAGAACACTAAGGCAACATTTCCAAGAAGCAGCGGCAAAGCCAAAGGTGTATTAGAGTTAATACACCCTGACATTTTCGGTCCGATGTCCACAACAACTCTTAGTGGGGCAAAGTATTTTGCCACCTTCATTGATGATTATTCCAGGAAAACTTGGATCTATTTTCTGAAGACCAAAGATGAAGTCTTTAATCTGTTTAAAGATTTCAAAGCATTGGTGGAGAACTCTACAGAAAAGAAGATCATGAAGTTGAGGTCAGATAACAGTGACGAATATATTGATAAAGACTTCACAAATTTCTGTGCACAGGAAGGCATCAAGAGAGAGTGGATAGCTCCTTACAATCCAGAATATAATGGAGTTGCAGAACGAAAGAATCGAACCATAATAGAAGCTGCAAGGGCAATGTTGTACAACCAGGAGATGCCCAAATTCTTATGGGCAGAGGCCTGCAACACAGCAGTTTATATTCAGAATAGAGTTCCAAATAGAGCTTTGGGGAAGGTTACTCCCGAAAGTGTGTTCATAGGCAGCAAGCCAGAAGTGAGCCACATTAGGATATTCGGTAGCATAGCATACTGCCACGTTCCAGAGGAAAAGAGGAAGAAGCTGGATCAAACTGCAGAAAAGGGTTTTCTGATGGGCTACAGTGAGAATGCAAAGGCATACCGCGTCTATATTCCAGAGAGCAAGAAAGTTGTGGTAAGAAGGGATGTAAAATTCCTGGAGGAGAAAGACTTTAGAAAATCTCGAGAGATGGCCACAGATACACAGTTTGAGGAAGATCCACTGGTACAGCCTCAATTACTTATGGAGGAGAGGTCCAGTGCTTCTCCAAGGCACAATATTTCTAAGGGAAGCTCCTTCGACGAAGAACAGGAGGAAGAACAGGTGAGACCGCCCATCACTGATGGGAGACCGAGAAGAGAACTCCAACATATTCTTAGAGATGCAGAAGGATTTGTTGGAGCACCGAGAGAAGGGAAGAGGATAAGGAAAAAACCTGACAGATATCAGGTGTTGGTAGCTCAGGTTGGAGAGCCTTCTACCTTTCGGGAAGTAGCTCAGCATCAGGTATGGGTAGATGCCACGATGGAGGAGTATAGCTCCATCATGACAAATGATGTCTGAGAAGTAGTCCCTAGACCAGAGGACAGATCTGTTGTAGGATCCAGATGGATCTACAAGATCAAATATGCTGCAGATGGCAGCATAGAGAAATTCAAAGCAAGATTCGTAGCAAAGGGGTATGCCCAGAAAGAAGGCATTGACTATGAAGAAACCTTTGCTCCAGTAGCACGATACACTTCTATCAGATCCATCATCTCTCTGGCAGCGCAGATGGGATGGGAAATTCACCAGATGGATGTCAAGACTGCATTCTTGAATGGTGTGATAGAGGAGGAAGTGTACATAGAGCAGCAAGAGGGTTTCAAGACACATGAGAAGAAGACTTATGTTTGCAGACTTAAGAAAGCCTTATATGGCTTGAAACAAGCCCCCAAGGCATGGTATGGTCGGATTGATAGCTACTTGCAGAAGATGGGGTTCATCAAGAGTAATGCAGATCCCAACTTCTACTACCTAAGAGTAGGAGATGAGCCGCTTATTCTTGTTCTGTATGTGGATGAATTGTTTTTGACCGAGTCATCAAAGATCATCAAAGACTGCAAGGAGAATCTGGCAACAAAATTCGACATGAAGGACCTGGGGCGGATGCACTATTTTCTTGGTTTAGAAGTTTGGCAGCAAGAAGGGGAAATCTTCCTAGGACAAGGAAGATATACGATAGATATTCTGAAACGATTTCAGATGGAAGACTGTAGACCCATGGCCATGCCAATGATTACTAACTGGAAAAAGATAGACACATCAGAGGATGATGAGGCTGATCCCACATTTTACAGACAAATCATCGGGCCATTGATGTATCTGGTCAACACAACACCAAACATCTGTTATGCAATGAATACTCTCAGTTAGTTCATGGTGGAACCAAGGAGGGCTCACTGGGCAACAACCAAACATATTCTCAGATACTTGAGAGGGATAGTTGAGTATGGGCTAAAGTACACCAAGGGAAATGAGATCCAATGGAGTGGGTTCACAGATGCAGACTGGGCAGGAAGCACAGTAGATCGGAAAAGTACTAGTGGGTATTGTTTCAGTCTCGGATCAGGAATGACCTCCTGGTGTAGAAGGAAACAAAAGTCCATAGCACTGAGCTCAGCTTAGGCAGAGTACATGGCAGCAAGCACAGCTTCGTGTGAGGCCATATGGCTCCGCAAATTGCTCTTGAACTTACTCAAGAAGCAAATAGAACCGACCGAGATTATGTGTGATAATCAGAGTTGCATCAAGCTCTCTGAAAATCTTGTGTTTCATGACCGGTCGAAGCACATTGACATTCAGTGTCACTTTATCAGGGACTATGTCCAGAAGGGAGTAGTACAATTGCGATACACTCCTACAGGTGAACAAGTGGTAGATATCCTCACAAAGGCTCTAAGTAAGATCAAGTTGAATTACTTCAGAGAGAAAATGGGGATGGTCGAGAACCCCTTCCACTAAAGGAAAGGGTGATCTTCATAAGAAGAGGGAGTTGCAATACGGATGTTGTAGTGACAGGGCAACAGTACAAGAAGCAGTAGCGCAGAGATGAGGGGCAGCAGCCAGGACACCATCAGCGCAACAGATGATGTAGAGTCAGAGCAGTACAGTGGTATCATGCGCAAACACTTTCCTCGCTAAGAGGGAGTGTTGACTTCTATAGCATCGGAGAGTGTTATAAGTCTCATTTTTGGTAGAAAGGCTTAGAAATCAGTGATCTAGAGAACCCAGAAATCATTTGTGGAAATTCCACTCGGATACGACTTTATTAAAACAATTAATTATTTTAATGCAGACCCTAAGTATAAACTTAGGGAAATTAAATAATTAAAGGGTATTAATAAAGCAGAGTGTGAATCTTCTAGAAGACGAAAATCAAGTCATCTTTTAATCTGAGCCATTGATTAAAGATATAATCTTGGCCATTGATTCATCAGCGAGAAGACTATAAGAAGAGACTTGAGGGCCCTTTGGAAATCAAGCCGGGGACACTCTCAGTACCCGAAGGAAATCGATTCTAAAGCAAGGTAAATCGATTTCAGTGGGTGAGTTTGTAGAGGCTAGGTTGTAGAAGCATAAGGCGAAGGGAAAAGTCAGTTATCGAGAAGCAAATCTCAAGAGGGTGAAGGGAAGGGTAAGTTGATCAGCAGCAAGAACCCCTCCACACAGGATCATGCAGTCCAGAGAGGGACTGCGCAGAGCATCCACACTGGTTGATGCAGAGGGAGAAGGAGGTCACCCTGAGGGTCTGAAAATTCTCTGGGAGGTCCAGATAATTGTGCCAGGTGTTTGCTAATTTTTCTCTGTTCATCAGACTCCTGTAAATGTACTTTCCATTTCTGCAGATAAATATAAAACCCTCATCTGTTGCACCGGTTTTCCCACATTGGGTTTTTCAGGGGACGATTGTCCAAAAACATCTGTGTTCATATGGTTATTTCTATTGTGCTATTGGTGTAAATTATCTTTCTATTCTTATGCTCTTAACGATAGTGAAGATCTGCAAATGTGTTTATTTCAGAATTTTTTGAAGCATCTGTAAATAACTTATCTCATAAGTAGGAGAAATAAACCAAGAATTGCAGAAATATTTTCCTCTTGAAAATTTCACAGTTTGGAGAGTGGCATCCTGTGGATATGCACCTAGTTCCTTGGGTTTATGGTTAGTAAGTAAGCCTGATGGTACCTATACTGTCTGAAATATTTAGTCCATCTTAGTCCCACTTGGATAGATTTCCTTGGTCAGGAATCTAGTCCATGGCATTGCTCTACCTAAATTGTTGAGTGAACAATGTATAGAGTTCCTGGTCAGGAATCTAGTCCATCACATTAAGTGTCTAAAGATTCTTCATATTTCATATAGTTGAGATCTACCTTGTACTATTGAGTTATGAATATCTTCCTAGTTAAGAGGGAGTATTGAAGAATGTAACTAGGTTCAGTCTTCATAAATTGTACTTGAGTCAAAACTTTTTGTACTTGTCAAAAGAATAAAGAAAAGAATTTTATATTATTATTAAATGACTTATTAAAGCATGGGTTTCATGCTTGGGTCATATTTAGTTTAGGTCAAAGTCCTTATTGTGGACTTATAGGTTTTATTCCGAGTCTATAGGATTATTGCATATTTAAATTGATCCATATTGGGCTTTTGAATCATGCAAATAGGTCAAGTATTGAGTAAAATATGATTTATGAATATTCCACACCAATTCGGCCTCAAATCCAGTAATTTGAACCCATTAGAAGGCTATATATACAGGAAGATTGAATTCACTTGGAGACATCTCACTGCAACACAAAAATTCGATTTTGTAGTTGCAACAAGGAGAAATTGCGAAATAAAGGAGGACTTTCTGGATTGAGTTTTGGGCACACTTATAGAGTTGAAGAAAATCAAAATTTTGGCACCACTATCTCTGCATTTCAAGCTATAGTTTGGGAGATCAAAGTTCTCAAAGTTTCACTGCAATAGTTGCTGCCAAGGTGCTACTGCCAAGAGAGGAGGAAGTCAAAGTTTGTTTTGCTAAATGTTGGTGCTTGGAGAAGTTATATTGGGCCTAAATCGAAGTCTTTGAAACTAGATCGAAGTCTCAAGAAGCAAGGTTGAAGTTCCAGGTCATCATAGTGCTACTACTGTTGCTGCTGCTGCGAGATTGAGGAAGGATCATAAGGAAGGCTGAAGTCCGAGCCAAGGTCTAGAGTCTCAAGCATCACTATTGAAGGAAGAATTATTGACTGGGTTTTCCCCTTGAGGGGGGTTTTTCCCTAGTTGCTGGCCTACATTTGGTGTAATATCTGAAAAACCCGCGAAGGGTTTTCCAAAATGATGACCTCGGAAAATCACCCTCTTGAGTTGGGTACGCAAAACTGTTGGGTAGACTGGGCTCTGAACTGATCTGCTGGAAACTTCCCAAAACTTCTGCTATGGAAAGGTTGATCCCCTCACAAAACTCCCAGCTGAAATCTGTTGGCCTTTCTCCCTCTCCGGAGCTTCTCCACTGCTGGACTGCGTATTTCTCTGACTCACTGTGCTGCCCTGGAAGGGACTACGTATCTCTGAACTAAACATGTGTGAATCTCCTCCAAAACTGAACTTAACTCCTCTCTTGAGCAGGCACTCGAAGTCCCCCGAGGATGAGGTTGAGATTCCCGCTGGGAAATATCTGTTCTAAACAACACTTGCAGACTCGTCTAAACAGCGCAAGCGTGCTTATGGTTTACCAGACAGAAAATTAATTGATGACTGAATGAAAATGAGGAATGATATGCTCTCGTCCTCTTTTGCCTAGATGAGCCCCAAATGTTCCCCTTGGGCCCCACTGGACTACACTGCCACCACTGCCTGCCAATCCCTGCGCAGCTGCTCTCCCCACGTTGTCCCTGTGCTGCCTCTACTGCTCCCTCTCCTGCGCTGCCACTAGGCTGCTCCCTCTCCTACGCTACCCCTAGGCTGCTTCCTCTCCTATGTTGCCACTAGGCTGCTCCCTACTGCGTGATGCTGCCCCCCATGGGTCCCACTTCAGCTTTAATCTTTGCGTTAGTGACTTTAGGAAAGTGATTTAATCTCTGATTTATTTGTGGGTCACCTTTACCCACTTTATTTGCCTACTAACTTTAGAAAAAAGAAAAATTGTCAAAAATTAATATTCCAATTAGTTGACTGCTAATTTGGAATATTACATCCGGTGTTCTTGATCTATGTGTATTTGCTTTGATATTTGCTTGATGAACTAATAAGAAGAAAGATAAGAGGAACATAATAATAACTAAAGATGATCACAAGTAAATATTCAAGAAAAAGAGGATCTTTCTGCCTTTCTGATTCTCTAATAGAGCCTTCTAGCATAAAAAGCTTCTCCTCCATTTTAGGAAAAACTGCCTGAAGAGGGCCAGCACGGATTTTCCTGACAAAATTCGTGCTGCCAATGCTAGACATAAGTAGTGCAAAAGGTGACAAGCGCGAGTCATCAACTATGCAGAACACATTGGGCTTGTAAAACAAGGTTCTTGACAAGATTTTCATAATCTTTTAAAGTCAAGTCTTCTTCCACTACTTCAGGGATGTTTTAGACATGTTTCACGGAGAACATATTTTGCGACATCGGTGGTATGACGACACAAAGTGGAGTGTGACAAAATAATGTATAACACAGCAGAGATAGTGAGGGGCAGGGATAATGATCCGGAGGAAGTTTTCCTGATCCAGGGAGGCAGCAGCAAGAGGGATGAGTTATTCCCAGTGAGGCAACACAGAGGACTGCATAGTTGCTTCAGAAAGGCAGTTCGATTTAGCTAAGGAAAAAATCGTTTTCAGTTCCAGAGGCTAGGGAAAGAGTCCAGAGTGTCAGAGAGACGATTTCCATAGCAGATACAGGCAGAACGACTTCATCAAAGATTGGTGGGAGGCTTGACCTCATAGGGTCTGCGAAGAGGGTCCAAGAGGTCGAGTTTTCGGAAGGAAATTGTGTCGGGATTGCTTGTGGAAGAAGGGTAACTCCCTTAAAATAATTTTTCCCAGATTTTCTTGCTATTTGGATTGTCAGTTGGGCATCCATAGATTGTACTCAAAATCTCACTGTTGCATAATAATAAAAACACTCACTATTGCACCGGTTTTCCCAAGTTGGGTTTTTCTAGGGACAATTGTCCAAAAACAATGGTGTCAATTTATGTGTTTGTGTGCTAGTATTTTCTCACTTTCTAGCACTATTATTTTCCGCAGTTTTATTTGTGAAGGTTGCGGTGTAATTAATTTGGTATTTGTTGTAGCAAATAAATTTTTAAATAAATTAACAATAAGAAAAATTAATTCCAGATGTTGCAATAGGATTTCAATTTAGAACTTTTCAAATGGTATGAGAGCGTGATTGATCAGTCGGGAAGCTCAGAAGTGAAGGAATGAATTTTTTTGTTCAGTCATAGCAGCAGGCCGAAATTCCTAGAGGCAACACAGTCCATTGCTAGGTAGGTCGAGTTCCTTGGGGTAGTTGGATTTTTCAGTGCAAAGAGGCAAAAAAATTCGAATTTCAAGTTTGTGTGATTCCAGCAAGAAGAGGGAGCAGCTCAATTTTTTTTGTAATATGATAAGATCCCTTCCGATAAAAATCTGCTATGCGTGTTTCCCAATTTTTGCAAATTTTGGATGTAGAAAATTTTGGGTACAAACATAGGAAAAATGGGTGAAAATTAATTAATTTAATTTTGTGTGGTAGGGAAGCCCCAAACATTAGACTAAGGGAAGATTAATCACATAGTGGGATGTGGGGACCACCCCATGAGGAAATATGCACCCCTTGGTGGAGGAGTTCGAATGGATTAGGAGGGATTTCGATTTACTTGGTGGAGGGACCCCCATGAAGTGAGGAAGCAACAACTATAAATATGAGGAAGATAACAACATTTGGGATTTTTTATCAAGTTGTTCAGTTGAGTCATAAAGTATTGTTGAGCATAAGAGTTTCCCAAGGAGGAAACTCACCCTTCTCTTTGGTGGACTACGAGTGCCACCCTAGAAAGGTATCACCATTGTCTTATGGAGGCAAGGAGAGGCATACCACAGGTACCACGAAATTTCTGAGCTCAGTTGGGACGCAGAATTAGAGCCGCGTTGTCTTCGGGAGTTGGTGCCGAAAATTGGAAGCTACTTAGTGGTTGGGTAATCCATTGCTGAATTGGCTGGAGGAGAGGAGAGAATTTGCAAAGCATAAGGAAACATCTCATCAGTACGAATTTCCTTTGCTGAAGCTTACGCAATGTTGCCCAGTCCTGCGCAGTATTTGAAAAGGAATTGTTGTAGGTGGTCTTGGTCAGAGGTATTTGGAGCCGGGTTGTTGTGTGTGAGTTAGAAGGGAGCTAAGGCGAGATTTTCCACTATTTTGGAGTATTGCAAAGACAAAAAATTCTGCAGACCGAAATTTACTAGCAGTGGAGAGGTGTTGGGAATTTGGGGTCAATTTTGGAGCTTCAAAACTAGAGAAAACCCTTTCTGGGTTTTTGACAAGGATATCAAATCTAATTTTGCAAAAAAATTTGGCCAAATTTGAGGGGTCAAACTGGGGTCTTAACACAGCCAGCAATGCAAAATTACTAGGGCCAATGCAGATTTTTGAAAGGGAAGCTCCTACAGCAGTTGGGATTTGACATATCAACCATCTGAGGCTTGTATCTTGCCTTGTGCAAGCCCAGGTGCACTCTTTCTATTTTACATTGTACTCCAGCATATATATGTTGACTTTTGGGTAACATCGGATGTGCTCTAGCTCCGAAATTTTGTGGAGGGGCTAGAACACATGAGATCTCCATGACCCAGAAATCGTTTGGAGAAATTCCACCCAGAGTTTAAGTTATTAAAACAATTAATTATTTCAATGGAGACCCTAAGTCTAACTTAGGGAAATTAAATAATTAAAGTGAATTAATATAACATGTGGGTGAGAATATTCTAAGGGACGAGGATCAAGTCTTTTCTAGTCTGAGACATCAATTAGAGATTAGAACACGGTCGTTGATTCGTCAACTGGAAAAGTATTAAAGGAAGGCTTGGGGTCAATTGGAAGACACACACAGAGTGGCAACACTTGAGCTAAGTCGAAATTCTGGGGCGCAATTTACTGAGAATTTTCGAGTGAGCTTGCAGTGCAGTGAGGGGTAGTTCGGCAATGGGATTTCTGATCCAAGGTCGAGAATACAATAGCAGGGAGGCAGATCAGAACTAGAGGAGCAACGCAGGCCCAGGAGGGGTGACGCAGGCCCAATCAGGCTCACGCAGGGCCAGAGGGGTGACGTAGTCCTAGATGAGCTAACAGAGAGTCGAAAGAGGCAGCGCTAGGGTTTCAATGGGCCAGATCGGGCTCGTATTCAACAAATCAGAAAGGGTGACGCAGTCTCAACGCAGAGCTTGCTGAGAACTGCGTAGGAACCTCTGGGGTTCTTCATTCTCACGCTAAATCAACCATGACATTTATCTCAAGAGATATAGGTACTTCTGTCGGGATTTTCTCTATTGGGTAATGTTAAATTTGGGCAACTAGGTCCAAACTCCATGTTGCACTACTCATATAATGATGATTACATTTTTTTTGGATTCCTCTTTCGGAGAGGTGCAAGATTGATCTAAAGATCATCTTGTTTGGATGAGCAGAACTTATATTTTGATTTTATTTTCCACACATGTGAAAATTGATAAGGTCAGCCAGATTTGTAATGTAGGCTTTGTTAGTGTCGATATTTGCATCCTGCCATCAGTGATCAAAATCCTCTTTTAATATCATTTTAGGAGTCCCACTCAGAAAATTTTATTCATTCCACTAGGTCATTCAAAACATCATTCTTCCTCAAATTTCATTACTTGCTGGCTCATTTTCATACTTCGTTGAATGTACATTAGTCATGGGATTATACCACTTATTCAGTCATGTCACCATGAATTTCATTCGGTGAAGGCTTTCATTAGGTTTCTAGGGTTTTTCAAGGTCCAATAAACACACCATTTCCATTGCATAAAGCCAACAAAGTAAGAGAGTGAACAAAATAACATCTCTTCACCCTATGAAGATGATTTGCAAAGATATAATTCTGATTCCAAAGTTGTGATTTTCATCCTAAAATGTAATTTTTATTCCAAAAAGAACTTTTATTTTTATTTTGTAATTTTATGTCATTTAATATGTAATAAGTACAAGGTTCCCAAGCTGCTAACTCAGAGTTCCACATGCCAACAAAGAAAATATCAAAGTGCAAAGAGTTCCTAGCCCATCAAAATGACCAATTATCAAAAGAAATAAATCAAAGTGAAAGGGTTTAATTGTGAAGTTTAACGGTGAATTTGAACATAGCAAAGTGGGTTCCAAAAGCATAAAAATCACAATTCACCAAGTATAAAATCCCGCAAGACATAAAATCCATCCTCATTTGTCCCCTACAACATTGAGCAACCATCTCCGCAACACGATTTTCAAACTTAGAGAGCGAAATTGGAAGAAAAGTGGCAGTGCTGCACTCCTGGATTGGCAGCGCTGCGTATAGCTTTCAGGCGTTGCGCTCCTCCCACAGGCGCTGCACACTTGCCTGACTTGCTCAGTGAGCTCCAAAACAAAGTTCCATCACTCTAAACCTTCAACATTGGTTTCCTTCGCCCTCCAGCAATTAAGTAACACCTAATTGTTATCTCCTAACATTCCTCAAGTCAAATTTTCATGGTGTCTGAATGTTCTATACAAAATTTGGTGTCTTCTTTGTTATAAACCCTAGTTCCATTCCTAATTTTCAATTACACTTCTTAAGATGTCCACTACCCTTCCCACATTACAATTAACCCTTCCCAACCCCTATTTCACTATATCCCTTTTTCCAAAGCCCTTTATCCCCTAAACCCTAGGACCTAGGTATTTCAATTTCCTAGGCTCTGAAATCCCCATACCCGTAATAAAATTCCTATTCCCAAATCCCACAACATTTCTACTCCCTATCACCTCCCTCAATTTAATAATCACTTCCCCCATCTCCCTAATTTGATCCATCCCATTCCCCACTCCCTAACCTACATTTCAGTCCCAATTCATCTCCCTAGGGTTTCTAGCTAAGACACTATGGAAGAAGAAAATAAAGAATTCAATGAGGAAGAAGAAAGGCAAGAGAGGAGGCCACACAAAGGAGGGAGGATCCTCAGACTTGAACCTACAAACACCAAAGAACTCATGGCCTCTCCCATAGATGTGATATGTTTCAAGTATGTAGGATGCTTTCACTTTTGTGAAAAAATATAAAGGGTCCAACATCACTCTGTTTTGAGCAGGCTTTTCATCTCTAATCTTCATGACAACCAGGTAACCCTTGTTGGTGTCACTTTCACAGTATCCACAGCCATCATAGCAGTTGCCACTGGAATTCCAAATGTTGGTGAAAAGTGGTACAAGGCAAAAGACTTGGAGAATCATTACTATGAGCCATACATCAAGCCAAGGTACAAGAATGAAGGAAAACTAGTCTTTCCTTTCTCTTACCTCTTGGATAGGTATGCCCCCATGATGAAAATCATCATGAAGTACTTTTCTTGTGAAGGAAGGTTCTCTAGAATCTACACCTACCATATCCGGTTATTAATGCACTTCACAAAGGTCAAAATGCTCAACGTACCTTATTATCTCTTCAGAAACATTGACAAAATGGCATACATTGTTCAAAAGAGAGATTATGACCAACAGATGAAAAGTATTTTTCACCACTCTCTCATCACAATCATTGTCATCCATCACCTCGATCAATTGAACATCTCATGGGACACTTTGTAATATTCCTTTTTTTGGTGTCACCTACTACCGGGTCAGGTTGGACTTCCAGAGTTAGGAGCAACAGATTGGTGCTACCAGTGGGCTCAAGAGCTCTTTGGAAGAGTTTTGAGGAGTTTTCATGGTTTCCGGAGGCATTCGCGTGATATACTCCATCATCCGAGCGGTTTGGATTTCGTTCCAGTGCATTCCGATAACTTTCGGAAATTTGAGTTATTTCTGGGCTTAACTCAGCTAATTATACTCAAGGTGGAATTCTGGGAGGAATACATGATGGAACACCTTAGTGTAATAGCTCATTGGAACCGGGACGAGGATACCTACATGGTGGGACAGTTAGACACAGATTTCAGTGACCGGAGGAGGCGTGGTAGCCGATTTACCCTTTCTGCATTAAAAAGGAATATTTTAATAATAGGGAAAAGTGCTCCATGAATAAAATAATAATAAAATAATGCTCTAGAAGGCTCCAAGAGATCTATAAAAGAAAGGGAGGAGGTCATTGGGAGATATTGTTGGATCACGTTATTTTATTGTATGAGAGGTGTGAGACGTGGTTCTCTACTTCAGCCGTAGCCCCAGGACGGAAACCCTTGGGTGATTTATGAGTGTTGGACGAAAACCCAACTCTCTTGAGGCGACTTCATTCAGAAGTTTCGCAGAGCTTTAGGGATTGGTGTGAGGATCATCCGGATCTTCAACTTGTGCTTCAGTGGGTTCAATGACAGTTTTTCCGTAGCCGATTTGCAGTAGTCTTCTTGCCGAGCCGTCTACATCATTACCAGAGTCATTCATCAGTTGGGCCAGAGATCTTTCTGGGTTTTGCTCCACTTGCTTGGCAAGCTCAGGTTCCGCTGTTCCTTTATGTTGATGTACTTTCTACCATAGATTGATAAAATGGCTCAGTGATTTTATCGGCATCCATTGTGTTATATTGGTGGCTGTGTGTTTATTTCCGTTTATTTTGCTGCTTAAGTCTATTTCTGCATTTTTAGTTAAAATATCCCATTTGGGATATTACAGTGGTATCAGAGCCTCAATCTTGGCTCAGCCTGCGGGTTTTAGTTTCCAGTTGCAGAGAGTATTGAAGTGAATATTGAAGGGTTTTGCCGAAGCAATCGAAAACGCAGTCCCTACAGCAAAATGGAAATTTGTTTCGGTATAAGTACTCAAGTAATCGACAAAATTGATGGCACTAATGTTGTCTTCAGAATATCTATGCGACAAATCTAAAGCCCATTTTGATGGAGGCCGTGAGTATAAGCTTGTTGCATTTTATTTGCATGTCGGGGAGTTCCGTCAAAATACTTTGTGAAGGTCGAATCGATTAATTCTGTTGGGCTCAGTTGTAATGTGGTTGTTGCGTAATTTTATGAAAGAGCTTGAGGTTAAACAAATTTAGAGAGCCAAATGTATCAGTCGCAAACCCTTTGGCACACCAAGACCAATCAAAAAGAAATAACGATTTGGTGTTATGATTTTGCGTATGCGAGTATATGGAGAAATTGACATAGGTTATACGACTTGGTGGGGGCCGCAAAAAAAAAAAAATCATTCATGGCCAATTTGCTAGGTGTATTATTATTTGAGGGCCGACATATATATTTTGCTAGGCGTATATATTATATGAGGGCCGTAAATATTGTGAAAGCCAACTTCGGGTAAAATATTTCATGTTCCGTGGTCATCAATTAAAAGTGCCGCATATTATGACAAGTAAAGCAGGGGTTTGTTGTGTGCCATAGCTGCATTTGCAGTGGTTTATTATGTTTGAGGGAAAAATTACTTACAAATGGACTGAATTTCATTAATCGAATTGATAGTTTGGAGGTCGATTCTTGCGGAGACCCACAAGAGCAGCAATTTACCGAGCTCAGTTTTGGTCGATTCTGTCATCAATCAGGAACGCCACACTGCCAAAATCTAAGAGTCGATTTTGTGGTATTGATTTTGTGGTTAGGGACAATATTTTTCTCAGTTTTAGGGCCGCAGTCATTCCTGAAGGGACGAGATATCTCATTGTTATTTTGGAGGAGTTATGCAATGTGAAAGTTCAATCTGTTATCATTACGAGGCCATTAGACTGTTGTTGGGCGTGTACACTGGCCATGGACCATTTCTGGGCGTGGGCAAGTAGATTTAGTGGACAGTATAGAGACCATGTGACTTCTCTGTGCGCTGGACTTGCTGAACAAAGTGTCACCTTTGTTGAGGCTGAGTATCTCAGAGGCTAAATCTGACTTATGTGAGATAAAAGAGAGGTGTCATGCTCATATTCCTTACTCTTAAATCTTGTATCAGCACTAAATGCATTTCTGGAATCATTACAAATAAATTTCTGATGACCTGAAGCATCAACTTGAACCATATTGCTCACTGTATATGTCCATTTCAAATTAAAACGACAATGACATATTTACAAGTGTCAAAAAAAAAAAAAAATGGTGGTAGCAGATTGAATTAAAGGGTTGTTCCCCCTATATGCAAATTTCCTGAAAAGTACTCCCAGTGCCTTTTTTTTTCACGACTAAGAGCAAGGGATTCATTTTCGGTGAGCTGATATATGAACATGTACCTGCTACTATTGGCTGTCAAATACTTACTAGAAAACAACACCTACCGCAATGAGGAATGCCAAGCATTTGACAAATTCTCAAAGAATGACTCACACTTAAAACTCAGAAATTTCCCATAAAAAAAATTGGTGGCATTCCAAACTGGTGTTTTACAGTGGCCCCAAGGCAGAATTTAAGTATGTTATTAGGCACGTTGAGGAGGATTGAGAGAGGAGGCCGTCTTATTGGAGCTGATTTACCAAAGTAGTTTACAGTGGGCTATTTACGCTAGTGTTGGGAATACGTGTGTTGCTGTAGCAGCTAAATATCATGAGAATCTCACTATATTTTGAGTGAATTCCCTTATTTTAGTTGCTGGACAGAGATATTTGGTATCTGATTTCAGACTTCAAGCAGTGGGTAAACCAAATTGGGTGCCTAAAAGACAACACAATATTACCTGTGCAACTCACTCAGAGCATGAAGCAATTCTGAGCATGGGGACAACTTCCAGGTCAGATTACTAAGTTGTATGTTATCTGATTTTAAAGTATTTACAGCTTTTGATTTTGAGTATTTACAGCTTTATATTTATCAAGACTATCTCATGTTGCTGTTTGGGAATTAATCTCGGTTTATATCAAATTGTCATAGTGGAGGGCAGGGTCTTGAGCTGTCAAGATTTATCTATAATTGTCATTGTATTAATTCCATAACCTGTATAAGTTGTTGAAAAATGAACTTCTTAAAACACCTCATAAATCAGCAAAGTAATACTACCATGGACTTCAGTATACAAACAAAACATAACAGTAGACCCTTCACCAAGAAGGTACATAATTTGCTCCAACAAAGGCATCCTAGGAATTTGCAAAAGGAGGAAGAAGTGGGAAATTGGCTTTATGCACTTGGGATGGATTTAAAGAATGGAAGATCAGAATATGAATTTTCCATGTTAGAGAAACTGGAATCCTGCCTTTCAAAGGTAGAGCAATCTGATTGGAGTTTAAATTGGGCTTTGGAGCCATCTATGCTTGCATTGGTACAAGCTAGATTCTTGGAACATCCAAGTGAGAGAGTCAAGCTTATAGCTGTTTCTTGTTTCATTGATATTTTGAGGATAACAACACCCTTCCCTCCCTACAATGATGACATTATGAAAAGAATTTTCAGATTAATAGTAGGAACCTTTCGGGATTTGGACAAACGTGCAGGCTCTACATTTGGGAGGAAGCTTAAGGTTTTAGAAGTCATGGCCATGACCCGGACTCATGAGATCATGTTTGACTTTGAGTGTGAAGGCTTGATTCTGCAGATGTTCCAATGCTTCTTGAGCATTAGGAGACATCATTCTGACAGAGTCATAGCACACATGCAGTCCATCCTGTTGTCATGTATGGGAGTCCATGAGGCCATTTGTTGGGAGTTGCAGACTAGGTTGTTGAGCATTTGGAGGAGAGAGCAGTTGGTCTCACCTGTTGCTTATGAACTAGCCCAAGGGCTGGTTGAGCAGAACATTGAGCTTTTTAGGAGGCAGTTGACCAGGGAGGAGTTGTTCCAGTTTGGTGGATCATGCAGTAGAAATGAACTGAGGAGGAAGGGACTTTGCTTCATTTGCAAAGGACCATGGGGGCTTGATCACTCATGTTTGAGAGTTGCAGATGAGGTGGCAGAGGTAGAGCAGGTAGACGTTCCTTTTGTATGTCAGGATGAGGACTCTTCTCCAGATGAGTCCATGGGATCAGATGATGATGCTTCTGGGGAGAGAGGGCAGTCATGTGGAGTTGATGGCATTAAGCCGAAGCTGCATTCCAGTGTGCAGGGTGAGCAGTCAGGGGAATCTACAGGAGATACTTTGGGTGATGAGTCACTTGTGACGATTCAGCCAGAGCAGCATATGATGGAGCCTGAGTTAGCCACTGAGGAGGAGCAGTCAGATGCACAGACATCGAGTACGGTGACAGCAGTTGCAGATCCATATCCTCTAGAGATGTTGGAGGTTGATGGGATAGTTCTGTAGGGGGCTAGGGGGCAGTAGGAGCTTTACATTCCCGATGAGAGGGATGAGTTGTTGGAGATGGTGGAGCATCCATCTTTGGGCCGAAACATTGATGAGGTACAGATAGATGTACATACAGTCAGTCGAGCTACAGTGCTTTCAATGAGTAGCACTCTCCAGGAGTACGTCGATGAGGCTTGCAGCATATCTTGCCCACTTTGGCCCATTATAGAGAGAGGGGCTTTCTTCTACAGGCAACTTTCATTGGAAGACAGGGCAGAGCAGTGTGAGTTGATTACGGGCTGGCGACAACACTACAGGCGTGTTCCGTATATAGCTGTTGCTACATTAGATTCTTCTTCCAGGATGGATTGGCGAGAGATCATGAGTTGGTACCCTCTTGATGGTACGATTTTCTCCGTAGGGAGCACAACAGAGTAGGGGCCCTTAGACATAGCAGATGTTACAGATTCCAGCTGGCAGTGGGGCCCAGGTCGTCATTTCTTCCGCACTCCATCCCGATTTCAGGAGAGTAGGATCAGCATGGGATCGAGTCAGGACTTGGATTGGAGAGAGGTGATGAGTTGGTATGCAGTTGGTGGGGCAGCTTATACAGTTAGAGGTAGAGCACAATAGGAGCCAGGGAGCACTGATGCTTGTTGGTGGTCTTCACCTCTTAGGGCATCAGTCATAGCTAGAGGCAGTGCGCAGTCTGGGCCGTGGGACTTGGGCGATTATTGGCCACCATGGCATGGGGATCCGGGAGGATTATTTGATGACAGGTGCAGTGAGAGATCAGTTTGGGATCTCGGTGTTGTCGCACAGATTGTCTAGGCACCGCGACAACGGCTCAGACCGGGGGCTATCACCCTGATCCCCAATCTCTCTATTTAAGTTGTCTCCTTGCAAGCTAAGGGAGGTAGACCCTATTATAAATGAAGGACAAGAATCTAGGAGACACAGCTAAAACACCAAATACTTGATAAAATTAACGAGATTTCACAGATTGATTATGTTAAAACCAGTGCCTTATGGAGTCAAACAAGATCCCGTTATGCAATTAAAGATAAGTATTGGATGTATAACTGCTGCTAAATGACCACAACGATATTCAATAGAAAGTGCCACGATCATTCATTAAGATACTTGAGCCAATCAACAAAGCTTATTATGAAGCGATCATTAAGATAAAAATGCTAGATGCTTGAAGAATTTCCGAAATTATGATATTTCCAATATAACCCAGTTCGAAAATTAAAATGCTCCACAGTCAAACTTTAGATAGAAAAGTTTAGGCTTATTTGACTATAGAGAAATTTTTTGAATTTTTTTTATGTTTTTGTATTTTCTAGATTTTTAGAATTTTTTGGAATTTTTATATTTTTTTATTATTTTTATTTATTTCTAAAACAAATTTAAAATCCAAATCTAAATTAAAATTTAAATCTAAATTAAATCTAAAACTAACCACACAAATTAGGATTAAAACTAAGTTAGAATTAAACTAAAATTAATTTAAAATCTAAAAAAAAAAAAAAAATGAAATTAAATCCTAATGCTAAACAAAAACTAATCAAATCAAAATCTAACACATTAAAACTAAACTAAGACTAAAAATTAAACTATAAAATCTAAACTAAATAACGTGTAAACTAAATTAAAATCAAATTTAAAACTAACTAAAACAAATCTAAAAAAAAAGAAAATCTAAATTTAACCCTTGCTAACACTAACATTAAAATCTAACTAAATTTTTTTTTTTTTTCAAATGAAAATCTTAAAAAGAAAATTCTAAAAAAAACAACCAAAACGCGCTAAACTAAAACAAAATCAAAATTAAAAATACAATCTAACCAAACCTACGCTATCACTATAATCAAAACTAAACTAATATTAAAACTACAAATCTAAAAAATAACAAATCGAAACCATACAAAAATATTAAAACGTAGCTATGAAGGTTTATATGTGTGTGTATGTTTGTTTGTGTTTTGTTTGTGCAAGTTGAAATCGAGAAGCAAGGAACTGGAGCACAACGGACGGCGTGATGGCAGGCTTGGACACGGGCGTGAGAGCTGGCGGAGGTCAACGACAAAGAGGAAGGGGTCTTGATGCAGCAAAAAGGTGTGGATCTGCAGGGTTTAACGCAGGAGAGGGAAAAATGATACAGCGTGGATGATTTTGCAGAGAAGTGTTGACGGTAAGGAGAAATGATGGAGCAATGACTTGAGGGCTGGATGAAAAGATCTCGACGTGAGGGAAGGCGTAAAGAGATGGAAAGTGCAAGGATACGATGGCAGACAGAGGGAAAAGGGGACAGAAAAGGTTCAACAGAATGATGAACGTGAGAGAAGAGGCAGGTCGATGAAGTCGAGGGTAATGAAAGGAGATGACAAATGCAATCAGATAAAGGTTAACGCAGAGAAATGGGAATAGCGTGGGGAGGGTTTTTTAAAGGCAGAGCGATGGAAATGAGGGCAGAGAGAAGTCGATGGAAATGAAGGGAAATCGAGAGATATGAGGACAGCGTCCTTTGTAGTAGATAAACCCAGTACATTCGAATTTCCAACAAAATTTAAAATTTCTTCCTTTTAAAATCAATTTTTCAATGCCCTTTAAATCAAATAATGTTCAGATCTGCCAACAGATTCGATTCTGAGGCCAGATCTGGCCCTTGGGGGCTGGATCTGGCTCAGATCTTAAAAAAAATTCTGAGTAAACCTGTAACCTGCAAAACCAGTCAAATCCCGAAATATATATATACACCAAAATTTAAAAAACCCTCACAGCTTACAACAAATATACAAATTTACAAACTAATTTACAGATCTGAGGCCCTCATGGACAGATTTGAACCCTTTTAGCACAGTTTTAGAAAATGAAATTGAAAGAGAGGCACAAGCCCTAGGAGATCCTGCAAAACCACTAATTTCGTAAGATAGACTTGGAATTTAACAAATAATGAGATTTTCAGATTTATGTCATTTGAGAGTCGGCTGGTCTAACCGAAGACTTCCCCAAACACTCAAATCTAAAAAAAAAATTCCCTGCAAACTTAGATCTGAACTTTAGATTGACAGAGATTCAAGAAAATAACATGAGATCCTTCAGAAAAATCAAAATGTCATTTTATGAATCCAGAAAACTGCACAAGATACCTGTATGCAGATTAATCCATGAAGGCCATCAACCATAAAATGCAAAAACAAAGTAGCAGAGTTTAGAGACAATTCACCACATAGATCCGAGAAGGAACATCAAAATTTGTAACCCCAAAGTCTTTATGCTTTATTCCTCAAAAATTTACAAGAGCTTCCAAGACAAGTGCACGATCCTGAGATCGGATGACTCAAGACTGACAAAGACCTCTTAATTTATAGGACAAGATCTCCAACGGCTAGTTCGGTTGATCCATGTCAAAATAATCTCGACCGTCAATAAGATTTGATCATCTTTAAATCTGGACGGTTGAAATTATAATTTTGAGGAAAAAACGAATTTATGATTTAAATCCATTTTAATTAACTCAAAAATACTATTTTTGAGTTAATTACCCCAAAATTTTGACTTTGACTTAACCACCTAGGCCCAAGGGTCCAAAATTTCTTAAAATTCTCAATATTCCCTTGACCTGGGGCCTTTAAAAAATCATTTTTTAAGGACCAACGAATTTTGTCTTTAAAGAATTTTATCCTAACTTAGGACCCTAAATTAATTAAATTTCTGGCTTTTGATTTTTTAATTAATTGACCAGAAAATTTAATTAATTGATTGAGAGGGGATTTTAATTATTTTTCCAACCCTCTTTACATAAGATAATACATTTAGACACATGAAGGGGGAACACCCATTCGTATAGACTCTCAAATAGATACCCAATTCTGCGACTCAAAACATGATCTAGTAGACCAAGTAGCTCAAACTACTTTTACAAGGACTCGATAGAAAACACTAGGACTCACTTAGCATGCTGATGACAAAATCCACCCTAGCTTTGGGGTGAGGCTGGAGGGAAAAAATCTGCCGATCACTTACGTGAATCAGTGAGACAAAAAACCTCCTAGGATGGAAATCATCAACAACATACTAGGCTTACCTAAGTTGTTACATACATTGACGGTCTTACTTAGATCATTTACATCATTACATGCAGAATGGGTTTACATCATTTATAACAAAATGTCGTCTGTTGAATGATGATGGAATCTGAATGGCACGACCACGTTGAACATGACGAATCCCATTTGAAAAAATGGGGGTGTACTGCTATGGGGTCGTTGACAAAGTGTGGTCAACATCTGGCTCTACTTGGGGACACGTTGCTTCATTGAAGGAATGTGAGAATCCAGAATCTGCATCCAAGCAACACACAAGATTACATAAGCAGCGTCCATCCAAATATCATCATATAACATTAAGCTCATGAAAAATAGAAGCTCTTCTTTTATTTTTTATTCTACTTAACATGAAAAGTAAATCTACTCTAACTGCAAAATGAAATGCTGAAATAACAAGGTGTAAGGTTAGAGATACAATACAAAGGATGCCCTGTGGCATCAGATGTGCTCAATATAGTGCATGCTGAGCATTTGCCTGCTTTCAGGCAAGTCTGTGGGCTGCTTTTCAGATGTGCCATGTCCAATCTTGCTAATTGTAGGACTCTGTCTTATCCGAATGTCAAGCTGCTCTCGACCATCAGACGAATCAAACCACTTACTTCTTCTTTTTTGCTTCTTTCTCTTCTTCTGAGTGGGTTGCGATGTCAGCAATGAGACCACTGTAGATTTCTTGTCCTCATCTTGAAGATGTTTGTACAAAATATCTGAAGAACCTGGAGCGTGACCAATATTATTCTGGATATACTCTGTCAATGGTGATACATAAGCTTGGTTTTTCTCAACATCCTTTGAAACCATAGTTAAATCCTCCGTGTGATGAGATGGGAATGGCTTTAGCAGACAAGAAGTCTTATGATCTGTTGATGAATCTTCATAATCAAAATTTGGCTGAAAATTTTGTATATGTAATTTTTCCATTTTTTCCAACCTTTTCTGTATAGAACTCATCTCCCTGGCATGCCTTACTATTAATTTTGTCTGATTTGCCTCCATATTTTTTATTTCCAACAAGTGATTTTCCTTCATGGTAGTCATTTCATGGGTGTGTCTTGCTTCCATTGCAATCATATGATTCTGTGTAATGGACATCTGATTAGAATGATTAACTTCCATTATCTTTAACTTGTTTTCCATGACATTTATTTCCTGTGCATGACTTGCTTCCATGGAATTTATCCTATTTTGAAGATTGATTAGGTTAGCATCCATGTTTTGAAACATTTGCGTATGATTGGGTTGCATATCCTTAATCATCTGAGCTAGTTCCTTAACATGACTTTCATGATTTTCTATATGCATGTGATAGTCCTTACCAACAACATTAATTTGATGGCTCAACCCTACCATTCTACTATCTATGATTCTTTTGAAAACATGGCAAGTAACCTCTTCATGAAGAGTATTATAGGCTCTACAATAAGGCAGAGCTTCATCCACAAGATTTGCAAACTCGAGTTGATTTGTCAGTCTCTGCTCATAAGATAAGCCTCTTTTCTGCAAAGCATTATTATTTCTAGGTTGGGAATTCTGCGTTTGAGCCCTTTCCATTTGGACCAACCTAGCCTATAAGACACTTATTTCCTTAGCATGTTCAGAGATCAATTTCGCTTGATTAAGCTCCATGCTTTCAAGCTTTTGCATTAACCATTTCATAGGGTCACCATCATCTTCTAGAGGTTCTTTTAACTTAGTTGCAGCCCTATCAAAACCAGGAATTTCAGACTTCCCATATGCCCTTTTATCTTTTTCAAGCTCTTCAGCTAAAGATTGACAAGCCTTATAATTTGCAGTTTTAGCCCACCTTAACTCATATTAAGTATCATAATCAAAAGCATCAATGTAAAAATTCAAAAGAGATCCATCAGGAGGTTTATGAGTTTGAGATATTTCTCTAAGGATACCATTAAATCTCCTGTTAAATTCTTCAGTCGTTTCATTTTCTTTCTTTTTTATGGTACTGATCTCTCTTACCAAATGCCTTTCTTCCCTTTTATCACCATATTTTTCCTTAAAGGCAGCTACAATTGATTCAAAAGTATCAAATAAATTATCAGGTTTTTTCGTAAACCATTCAGCAACATCCTTGCCAAAAGTGAGAACAAAAGTTTTCATCTTTACATCATCGAAATTATTATTTGCAACTGCAAATCTATTCCACCAGTTAGTGAAAGCAAACAAATGAGATTTGACACTAACTGCTTCATTTCCTTGAAAATATGGTAATTTATCCATTTGAGGGACATCATGGGGATAACCCTGAATATTAGTAAAATTACACGGGGCAAAAAATCCATGATATTGTTTTTAGGATTTTAGAAATAGATCCGTGTTCAAGAATAGTTAAAAGGTCCTCAAGAAGCGAACTTCTTAGCAGGAACTCTTGCAAGAAATGAAAGAATTGGAGTCACCACTTGAACATGAAACTAATTCTAAAACAGAAGAAATAATCGAGAGATAGCAGATGCATATCGGGGGGGGATTCTTGTCTGGGAGTAAAAAGATGAATAAGTGGAGTCACCACCCAAACAAGAAGCCAACCGAAATGTCCAGGTGCTAAAGATGAAATGATTAGTGAGATGATGAAGAGATGAAAGAACGCCAGAAAATGTGATCCCTCGTGACAGGCTAATGAATGGCGAGGAAAGATTAGAAGATTAGAAAATGTCGTTAAGACCAAGGACAGAAAACTCTATCCCCCGCAACGGCGCCAAAAAATGTTGTCGCACAGATTGTCTAGGCACCGCGACAACGGCTCAGATCGGGGGTTGTCACCCTGATCCCCAATCTCTCTATTTAAGTTGTCTCCTTGCAAGCTAAGGGAGGTAGACTCTATTATAAATGAAGGACAAGAATCCAGGAGACACAGCTAAAACACCAAATACTTGATAAAATTAACGAGATTTCACAGATTGATTATGTTAAAACTTAAAACCAGTGCTTTATGGAGTCAAACAAGATCCCGCTATGCAATTAAAGATAAGTATTGGATGTATAAATGCTGCTAAATGACCACAATGATATTCAATAGAAAGTGCCAAGATCATTCATTAAGATACTTGAGCCAATCAACAAAGCTTTTTATGAAGCGATCATTAAGACAAAAATGCCAGATGCTTGAAGAATTTCCGAAATTATGATATTTCCAATATAACCCAGTTCAAAAATTAAAATGCTCCACAGTCAAACTTTAGATAGAAAAGTTTAGGCTTATTTGACTATAGAGAAATTTTTTGAAATTTTTTTATGTTTTTGTATTTTCTAGATTTTTAGAATTTTTTGGAATTTTTAATATTTTTTTATAATTTTTATTTATTTCTAAAACAAATTAAAAATAAAAATCTAAATTAAATCTAAAACTAACCACACAAATCAGGATTAAAACTAATTTAGAATTAAACTAAAATTAATTTAAAATCTAAAACAACAAAAAAAAATGAAATTAAATCCTAATGCTAAACAAAAACTAATCAAATCAAAATCTAACACATTAAAACTAAACTAAGACTAAAAATTAAACTATAAAAGCTAAACTAACTAACGTGTAAACTAAATTAAAATCAAATTTAAAACTAACTAAAACAAATCTAAAAAAAAAAAAAAAAAAAAAAAAAAATCGAAATTTAACCCTAGCTAACACTAACATTAAAATCTAACTAAATTTTTTTTTTTTTTAAATGAAAATCTTAAAAAGAAAATTCTAAAAAAAACAACCAAAACGCACTAAACTAAAACAAAATCAAAATTAAAAGTACAATCTAACCAAACCTACGCTATCACTATAATCAAAACTAAACTAATATTAAAACTACAAATCTAAAAAATAACAAATCAAAACTATACAAAAATATTAAAACGTAGCTATGAAGGTTTATATGTGCGTGTATGTTCGTTTGCGTTTTGTTTGTGCAAGTTGAAATGGAGAAGCAAGGAACTGGAGCACGACGGATGGCGTGATGGCAGGCTTGGACGCGGGCGTGAGAGCTGGCAGAGGTCAACGACAAAGAGGAAGGGGTCTCGATGCAGCAGAAATGTGTGGATCTGTAGGGTTTAACGCAGGAGAGGGCGAAATGATACATCGTGGATGATTTTGCAGAGAAGTGTTGACGGTAAGGAGAAATGATGGAGAAACGACTTGAGGGCTGGATGAAAGGGTCTCGACGTGAGGGAAGGCGTAAAGAGATGGACGGTGCAAGGATACGATGGCAGACAGAGGGAAAAGGGGATAGAAAAGGTTCAACAGAATGATGGACGTGAGAGAAGAGGAAGGTCGATGAATTCGAGGGTAATGAAAGGAGATGACAAATGCAGTCAGATAAAGGTTAATGCAGAGAAATGGGAATAGCATGGGGAGGGTTTTTTAAAGGTAGAGCGATGGAAATGAGGGCAGAGAGAAGTCGATGGAAATGAAGGGAAATTAAGAGATATGAGGGCAGCGTCTTTTGCAGTAGATAAACCCAGTACATTCGAATTTCCAGCAAAATTTAAAATTTCTTCCTTTTAAAATCAATTTTTCAATGCCCTTTAAATCAAATAATGTTCAGATCCGCCAACAGATTCGATTCCAAGGCCAGATCTGGCCCTTGGGGGCTGGATCTAGCTCAGATCTTAAAAAAAATTCTGAGTAAACCTGTAACCTGCAAAACCAGTCAAATCCCGAAATATATATATACACCAAAATTTAAAAAACCCTCACAGCTTACAACAAATATACAAATTTACAAACTAATTTACAGATCTGAGGCCCTCATGGCCATATTTGAACCCTTTTAGCACAGTTTTAGAAAATGAAATTGAAAGAGAGGCACAAGCTCTAGGAGATCCTGCAAAACCACTAATTTCGTAAGATAGGCTTGGAATTTAACAAATAATGAGTTTTTCAGATTTATGTCATTTGAGAGTCGGCTGGTCCAACTGAAGACTTCCCCAGACGCTCAAATCTATAAAAAAATTTCCCTGCAAACTTAGATCTGAACTTTAGATTGACAGAGATTCAAGAAAATAACATGAGATCCTTCAGAAAAATCAAAATTTCATTTTATGAATCCAGAAAACTGCACAAGATACCTGTATGCAGATTAATCCATAAAGGCCATCAACCATAAAATGCAAAAACAAAGTAGCAGAGTTTAGAGACAATTCACCACATAGGTCTGAGAAGGAACATCAAAATTTGTAACCCCAAAGTCTTTATGCTTTATTACTCCAAAATTTACAAGAGCTTCCAAGACAGGTGCACGATCCTAAGATCGGATGACTCAAGACTGACAAAGACCTCTTAATTTATAGGACAAAATCTCTAACGGCTAGTTCGGTTGATTCACGTCAAAATAATCTCGACCGTCAATCAGATTTGATCATCTTTTAATCTGGACGGTCGAAATTATAATTTTGAGGAAAAAACGAATTTATGATTTAAATCCATTTTAATTAACTCAAAAATACTATCTTTGAGTTAATTACCCCAAAATTTTGACTTTGACTTAACCACCTATGCCCAAGGGTCCAAAATTTTTTAAAATTCTCAAAATTCCCTTGACCTGGGACCTTTAAAAAATCATTTTTTAAGGACCAACGTATTTTTCCTTTAAAGAATTTTATCCTAACTTAGGATCCTAAATTAATTAATTTTCTGGCTTTTGATTTTTTTAATTAATTGACCAGAAAAATTAATTAATTGACTGAGAGGGGATTTTAATTATTTTTCCAACCCTCTTTACATGAGATAATACATTTACATACATAAAGGGGGAATACCCATTCGTATAGACCTTCAAATAAATACCCAATTCTGCGACTCAAAACATGATCTAGTAGACCAAGTAGCTCAAACTACTTTTACAAGGACTCGATAGAAAACACTAGGACTCACTTAGCATGTTGATGACAAAATCCACCCTAGCTTTGGGGTGAGGCTGGAGGGAAAAACTTTGCCGATCACTTACGTGAATCAGTGAGACAAAAAACCTCCTAGGATAGAAATCATCAACAACATACTAGGCTTACCTAGGTTGTTACATACATTGACGGTCTTACCTAGATCATTTACATCATAACATGCAGAATGGGTTTACATCATTTATAACAAAATGTCGACTGATGATGGAATCTGAATGGCGCGACCAAACAAACATGACGAATCCCATTTAAAAAAATGGGGGTGTACTACTATGGGGTAGTTGACAAAGTGTGGTCAACACCCGGCATTGAGGGGTCTATTTCGGGTGGCTTGACATAGGTACATAGTTGCACCAGGAGGTTTGTATGGGATCCGGGCATTGGGTCTCAGTTGCATCGGGCCGACAGAGTGGCCCACGTATCTGGATTGCTTGAGGGCAAGCAATCTTGGGGCGGAAGATCTGTAATATTCCTTTTTTGGTGTCACCTACTACCGGGTCAGGTTGGACTTCTAGAGTTAGGAGCAGATAGGTCACATGTACAGATTGGTGCTACCAGTGGGCTCAGGAGCTCTTTGGAAGAGTTTTGAGGATTTTTCATGGTTTCCAGAGGCATTCTCTTGATATACTCCATCATCCGAGCAGTTTGGCTTTCGTTCCAGTGCATTCCAATAACTTTCGAAATTTGAGTTATTTTTGGGCTTAACTCAGCTGATTACACTCAAGGTGGCATTCCGAGAGGAATACATGATGGAACACCTTAGTGTAATAGCTCATTGGAACCGGGACGAGGATACCTACATGGTGGGACAGTTAGACACAGATTTCAGTGACCGGAGGTGGCGTGGTAGCCGATTTACCCTTTTTGCATTAAAAAGGAATATTTTAATAAAAGGGAAAAGTGCTCCATGAATAAAAAATAATAAAATAATGCTCTAGAAGGATCCAAGAGATCTATAAAAAAAAGGGAGGAGGCCATTGGGAGATATCGTTGGATCACATTATTTTATTGTATGAGAGGTGTGAGACGTGGTTCTCTACTTCAGCCGTAGCCCAGGACGGAAACCCTCGGGTGATTTATGAGTGTTGGACGAAAACCCAACTCTCTTGAGGAGACTTCATTCAGAAGTTTCATAGAGCTTCAAGGACTGGTGTGAGGATCATCTGGATCTTCAACTTGTGCTTCAGTGGGTTCAGTGACAGTTTTTCCGTAGCCAATTTGCAGCAGTCTTCTTGTCGAGTCGTCTACATCATTGCCAGAGTCATTCATCAGTTGGGCCAGAGATCTTTCTGGGTTTTGCTCCGCTTGCTTGGAAAGCTCAGGTTCTGTTGTTCCTTTATGTTGATGTACTTTCTACCATAGATTAATAAAATGGCTCAGTGATTTTATCAACATCCATTGTGTTATATTGGTGGTTGTGTGTTTATTCCCATTTATTTTGCTGCTTAAGTTTATTTCTGCATTTTTAGTTAAAATATCCCATTTGGAATATTACACACTTTCATAGCTAATGACATTTTTACTGCTCCACCAATTCAAAATGCTCAAGCTGTGCCCCCATCATCTCATCCTTCCACATCCATTCCTCCATCTTAGCCCACAGTATCTACTTCATCATCATCTCAAACCACTTCACCTATTTCACCACCATCATCAGCATTTCACACTCAGATTGGGTCATCTAGCAGAGCTAAGATCAGTGAGCTTCAAAAGACCAAAGTGGTTGAGATAGAGACATTGGCAAAAACATATCAGAGAGGTCATAGGCAAGTGTTTGCTCCACAGATTGTGGAAGGGGCCTTGCCTTCTTCATTGTCAAAGCAGGTAGACAAAGGAAACAAAAAGATGATAGAGGCAAATATTCAGGAAGAGATTAGGCATGAGGAGGGAAATCTTCATGAGACAGAAATGGAGTTTGACCTTGTTGACTTGGATCAACAAGATGATTCTGAGATCACTAGCACAGTCATCAAGGAAAAAGAAGCCAAGATTAGAGAGCTACAAACTAATCTTGATAGATCTACATTTTTCATTACTTTTCTTGAGAAGGAGAACCAGCAGCTAAAGACCAAACACTTCATTGATGAAGTGAAATTCATCAAAGCTCAAAGCTGGCAGAAAAAGCTAAAGTCTTGCTTGAAGAGACACTAGAAAAATTTGGTGTGCTAGATGAACCAGAGGAACAAGTGCCAAGAAGGCGGCCAAGGACAAGAGGTTTGAAAAGAGCCCTAGAACTAGAAAGGCAGAAAGAAAGAGAACTAGCAGATGAGGTCACTCTTAATGAGAAATTTGCAGTTGTAATCAATGAGAACCACGAGAAATGGCTTGACAGGACCAACCAACATCTTGAGAAACTTCTGGAGAAAGCAAACAAGGACAATGATATTTAGAGAAAGATGGAAAAGCACTATGCTAAGAGAAAAAAAATTGAAAGGTCAAAACTTTAAAAAGCCAATGCAAAAATTGAAACCCTAACCATGCAGGAAGAGAAAATAAGGCTTGATATCCTTGCTGAAGCCTCACTCCATACCTAACCCTCATCATTAGCCACCATTCAGAAAATTTTGACAAGTTTTGATACACTTCTGCAAATTTTTGAAGTTTTTGTGCATTCCTTGACATTCATGTGACAGTTGAATTGTCCGGGGCGTTGCGCTTCTATTTGGAGCATCTTTTGGTCGAAAGGAGACCACCATTGGATTCAGAGTTGGGAAAATATGCAGGTCAACCACTTTTCTAGTCTTGTTTGGTCAAACTGGCAGGTAAAAAAATAAAAAAACACTCAAAAAATCACAGTTCTGCCTCTTTTTTCACCTTGGCGCTGCACTCCTGAGCAGTCTTGGGAGAATCACTTTTTGAGAGGTCAAATCAAGTCAAATCTACAAATCAAGCACAGATCTGGAAAGTAGACTGGATAAGCTTTCCAATGAGCTATCCTGAGCTCAATTTTGACACCTGCAACCCATCCAAAACTCAGCTGCAAGATGGAGGGCGCTCTTCACACTGGCGCTGCGCACCTAACACTGGAGCTCCTGACCAATGTCTGATTTTTATGAGTTTTCTCTACAATTTTGATTTTCACCTTGATAAATCATGTTTTTACTTATGTAATTGATGGAATTAAATGTAATTATGGTGTTTTTACACTTACCTAGGGTAAATACATTAGCTGAAAAGTTTTGATGACATGTAATGAATCAGTTTGCAAAAAGTGAGGGATGAGTCAGTTTGACCACCCTACACTCTAGGTATTCAGCTCAATTTTTGGTGGAACTGCTCCTCCACTCATGGATTCGACCCCTGAGGATGGGAGAGGTTGTTTGAGGTCTATATCATGTACTTTTTGACTCATTTCACAGGTTGGATGTTGATGCATTGATCAGAGACTCTAGTGTAATCTATTTGGTAGGAAATTAATGAAAAGGTTGCAGTTATTTCTTTGGGATACCTATGGTATGGAAATTTAGCATTGTTCTTCTTATGTCTCATTATGTATGAATGTTTTGTTTCATGATTCATTTCATTTCTATGATATGTTGGTTTTTAATTTGATAAACAGAATACATCTCTCATGCTCTGTTTTGGGAAAACCTTCATAGTTTGTCCATCTTCTTCAGTTTAGAAAGAATTCATGCTTAGCCTTGCTCTTTCTAGCTCCTCACCTGTCTGATCCATCCCACTCAAAAAACCCTAAAGTGTTAGGTTTTCTACCTACCTTGCCCCATTGAATCTCTGCAACCCTAATCCTATTTTCCTTGACCTAGCCTCTTTGACCTAATCCTCATCCAACAACCCAATTCAACCAAATCAAACCCCTGTACTTATACCTAGCCTAAAACCTAATTCTTATAGTCCTCTTGGCTGTGATTTGTGGAGAGAGCCCTCTTCAGTTTGGAAGGGATAGCTACCAAGCTAAAAGATTGGTTTGTGGTTACCTCTGTTGGGATTTCTTTTTCAGCCTTGGAGATCTGGCGGAGTAATAACAGGCTCACAAGCCCAACAGATGTGTCACACACCCTCACTAATAGATATAAATATGAGAGAGATGATGCTCATTTCATCATCATCTCATCACACATTCTACTTGTGATATGATTGGTTCGTACAACCTAGGAGAGGCTTCCATCCCTCACACGTGTGAATCTGAACCTGAAGAAGCTACTGAAATTTTCGAACTGTTTTAGGGCTTTCTGGACAACGTTGACCAGCGTTGACTTTGGGTCAATAATTTTGCTTTGACTTCGATTTCAGCACAAAAATTACGATTTATTGAGGCCGCATTTGAGGGCACAAAAATCGAGAAGCTTGACTTTGACTGTTGTCCATTGACTGCAGCGTTGACTTTTGCGTTGAACATTTGTTGTTGACTTGCATTCACTTTTTGGAGCTGTCTTTGAAGGATGTGTGTGACACTTTGAGAAAGGCTGATTTGGTTGTTGGAGAAGTTGGTTTGACCAACTCAAGGCTTTGCTGGCTAGGGCATCCTGTTGACTGTTGTAACAAACATTTATTTATCTATTTGCTGGACAAGAAGAATTAAAAATTTTGATATATTATTTGGCTTGTCTTCTGTTCTATTAGTGTTTTAATTTCAAGTTTATGTGATTGCTAAATCTGAATTGGGCCTTAAAGAATCTTGAAGTAAAATTGCATTTAAGCATAGAACATACCATGGTAATCTAAATTTAACATGGTATCAAAGCTGAGGTGAATATTAAGCCCAAGATAGTGTGAAAAGAAATCACCGAAGAAGATTTTTTGTCAAGGATCAATGGCCTCCTCAACCTACAAGGGTTTCAAGACTGATGATAAGTTGACTGATAAGTCTGACTATCATGCCTGGAAGATGTCTTTGGACTCGGTATTAGAAGATCAAGAAGTCATGGATTATGTGTAGGGGAAGATTCATGAGCCTCCATCAAATGCACCGGCTGCCACAAAGACAAAATATAGAAGAGGGGAAGTCAAAGCGAAGATGATTATTAGGGATTCTATACATAAGCACTTGGTTGCTTATATCTCTGAGCTGGGTACGTTTAAAGACATGTATAATAAGTTGGTTAGCATGTTCAGGGCTAACAATGCTAATCAAGTTCTTTTCTTCAAGAACGAGTTGAAGAATATCAAGAAGGGCAAAGATGAATCCATTCAATCATACTTTATGAGGCTCACAGAAATCAGGAGTGATCTTCTTGCCATGGGAGAAGAGGTAGTTGATCGAGAGCTTGTCCTCATTGCTCTTGGAGGACTCCCCCGGGAATGGTATGTATTCAATACTATTCTAAATAAGAATGTGATTCCTGGTTTTGATGAATTGTTGACAATATGCACTCAAGAGGAGACAAGAATGATGGAAAGAGACCATCCCTCAAATGGGAATAGAGGTGACCCTACTACCTTTATTGCTCATGCAAAGTAGAAGAACCATGGTGGTCCGAGAAATCAAAACATGGAAGAGCGGGGCCCAAAGGAAGAAAGGGAAGATGTTACACTTGTAACAAGATTGGTCACTATGCAAGATAGTGCCCCAATAGAAGGGACTCTCCCAGGGATGATGACAACAACAACTTCAGGGGGAATGGCAATCAAAGGAACAACAGGTTCAAAGGAAAGAGGAAGGATCTCTCAGATCGAAGTGGAAATAGCCAACCTTTCAAGAGGTCAAGAAATTGCAGGTACGATGAGTCCAATGTTGTTGATAATAAGAAAAATGAATATATTATTGTATCTGCCCTCTCTGATGCATCTCCTCTTGACACCATGGATGTCTAGTTGATTGATAGTGGTGCTTCAAGGAACCTCACTGGATATAAAGAAGGCCTCTCTGATCTAATTGAGAAGGATACGAATTTAGAAATTATCCTTAGAGACAATGCCACCTATCCCGTGAAAGGGACAGAGACTGTGACCCTTCATCTATCTCAAGGTCAAGTCCTTTGCTTACAAGATGTGTTGTATGTACCTGATTTGAAAAAGAACCTTGTGTCCATTTCATCAATGGAAGACAAAGGATTCAAGGTGGCATTCATTGATGGAAATGTACGCATTTGGAAGAAGAACTTCAAAGAAGCTCTTACTATTGGTTTTAGAGTTGATACACACTATCAGGTTGGAGGAAGTCCGTTGGGGGCCATGTCATGTGATAAAACTCTTCAAACTGAGCTACGGCACCGGAGGTTTGCACACCTTCATTACAAAGCCCTTCCCGAAGCAAGGAAGGTGGTGATAGGGATGCCCAAGTTTAAAGATGATCATGAAGGTATATGCCAGGGTTGTGTTGAAGGGAAGCATACAAGGAGAACATTCCCCTCAAGTGTCACAAGGACATCAGATATCTTGCAATTGATACATTCTGATCTATCTAGTATGTTGCTCGTAACATCCTTGGGAGGATGTTCCTATTACATGACTTTTATTGATGAGTTCTCCCACAAGACTGGATATATTTCTTGAAGAAGAAGGACGAAGGATTCAAATGGTTTTGTACCTTCAAGGCCTTGGTTGAAAATCAAACCAGGAAGAAAATCAAAATTTTGAGGACCGATAATGGGAGCGAGTATGAGTCAAATGAATTCAATGACTTTTGCAGGGAAGCTGGCATTAATAGGGAGACCACAACTGTGTATACTCTTGAGAAAAATGGTGTTGCTGAAACAAAGAATATAACCATTGTGGAAGTTGCCCATGCCATGCTCTATGACCAAGGTCTTCTGAAGTTTCTATGGGGAGAAGCTGTGAACATTCCTGTGTATGTTCAAAATATATGCCCGCATTCCACTTTGGACTCCAAAACTCCCGAGGAAGTCTTCTCTGGTAAGAAGCCTGATGTCTCCCACCTTAGAGTTTTTGGAAGTTCTATCTATTTTCATGTGCCGAAAGAAAAGAGAAGCAAGCTGGATGCTTCTGGGAAGAAGGGAATGTTTGTGGAATACAATGAAATCTCGAAGGCATATAGAATCTATGTGCCTGTTCAAAGAGAAGTGGAGATATGCCACGATGTCACCTTCGATGAAAATGCTGCCCTCGAGAAAGTAAAAAATCTTCTTCGTTCAAAGGAAGACAAAGAAGAAGAAGAAGTTGGAAGGCAGGAAGAACCGAAGGATGAACCTATGGCTGATGTTGAAGGACCAATGGATCCTATTGATCCACCTCCTTATAATAAAAGGAGACCTTCAGGGGCTTAGGGACACTCTCGAAGATGCCGAGAGACATATTGCCCCAAGGGGGACATTCCATGAAAGTAAGAAGTTGAATAGGTACCAACGGTACCTAGAAACCATGAGTACAATTGTACAATCTGAGCTTGGATAAGGAGCCGTAAAGCATCAAGTTTGGAAGGATACTATGCACAAAGAATATGAATCTATCATGAAGAATGATGTCTGGGAAGTGGTCCCGAGACTGGAGGACAAATCTGTTGTCACCTCGAAATGGCTCTTCAAGATCAAGCATGGAGCTGATGGAAGCGCTGAAAAGTACAAGGCAAGATTTGTTGCCCGAGGCTTCTCTCAAAAACAAGGCATAGATTATGATGATATATTTGCACCTGTCGCCAGCTATACCACCATCCGATCTATCATTGCCCTTGCTGCAATGCAAGGATGGAGTCTCTATCAGATGGATGTGAAGACTGTCTTTCTACATGGTTCAATCAACAAATAGGTTTATGTGGAGAAACCTCAGGGATTCGAAGTCCAATATACAGACTCGTATGTATGCAGGTTGAAGAAAGCCCTCTATCGGTTGAAGTAAGCCCCCAGGGCTTGGTATGAGAGGATCGATAGCTACTTGAATTGATGTTGATCCAAACCTTTATTTTAAGGTTGATAAAGAAAGACCTCTCATTCTGGTTCTCTATGTGGACAATATCTTCCTGACAGGTGCTGACCCTCTCATTCATCAATGTGAGAGGGAGCTAGCTTCTGAGTTCGAAATGAAGGACCTACGACTGATGCACTATTTCCTAGGCTTGGAGGTCTGGAAAAATCCAATTGAGATTTTCCTGTCTCAAGGAAAATATATTGTGAAGCTGCTGGAGAGATTTGGAATGGTGGATTGTAAGTTTGTGTCGACACCGATGGAACTTAACTTTAAGAAGTTGTGTGGAAACGTTGTTGGGCCCGAGCTGGGAAACCCCACCGAGTATCGACAACTCGTAGGGGCCCTGTTGTTCTTAGTGAATTCCTGTCCGAACGTATGTTTTGCAATGAACACTTTGAGTCAACATATGGTTGAGCCTCATCACATTCACTGGATTGGCGCTAAGAATATATTGAGATATCTTTGGGGCACAAGCAACCATGGGCTGAGATACACTGCCGGGCGTTTGAGACTCCATGGATATATCGATGTCGATTGGGCTGTCATTGTGGTGGATCCTAAGAGCACATCAGGATGTTGCTTCACCTTGGGATTTGCTTCGATATCTTGGATGAGCAGGAAGTAGAAATTGGTTACTTTGAGCACTGCTGACGCTGAATACATTGCAGCGAGTATGGCCTGTTGTGAAGCTGTTTGGTTGAAAAAGCTCTTTAGTGAGATGTTTGGTGTTGATTTTTGTAGCATCAGAAAGTATTCCAAGTCTCAAATTTTGTGATAAGGCTTTGACATCAGTATTCCAAAGAACCCAAAAACCATTTGTGGAAATTCCACTGGGGTCATTTTTTACCCTAAGTCTAAACTTAGGGAAATTAAATATTTACTGGTATTAATAAGACAGAGTGTGAATATTCTAAAGAACAGAGACCAAGTCAAGTTCTACTCTTAGCCATTGATTAGACTTCTAATCTGGGCCATTGATTCATCAATGAGAAGATTATAAAAGAAGGCTTGAGGGTCATTTGGAAAACAAGTCGGGCATACACTCAGTACCCGCAGGAGATCGATTTTGAAGGAATAGAATTTGATTTCAGAGGGAGAGTTGCAGGGCGGAGTTGCAGAAGAAGAAGGAGAAGAGGGAGTCAGCAGTGATGGAGCACAAGGACAGAGGCCCACTAATTTTAAAATAAGCTTTGGGCCACTAATTTGCTGCATGTTCCTGGGTTGGGGATGAAATTACTCTCAGTGTCTCAACTTCAAAATAGAGGTTACGACGTTTACTTCAATGGTAACAAAGTTTACGTCAAACACCCCAGTTGGAAGAAGAAAGCACAAATCGAAGTAAGGAGCAACACACATTATAAGTTACAGCTCGAATCTCCAATGGCACTAATAGGCAACACTAATAAAAAGGACCTAAATGAACTATGGCACAGAAGAATGGGGCATTTGCATCATGGGGTGTTAAATATTCTGAAGAAAACTATCACGGGAGTTCCAGAATGGAGCACCAAGCGAGACGATGTTTGCATAGGGTGCGTGTTGGGAAAATATTCCAAGGCAGCGTATCAAAGAAGCAACAATAGGGCTAAGAGTGTATTAGGCTTGATACACTCGGATATCTATGGCCCAATGTCCACTAGAGCTCTTAGTGGTGCCAAGTATTTTGTCACCTTTATTGATGACCATTCCAGGAAAACCTGGACCTACTTTCTGAAGACCAAGGATGAAGTCTTCAGTCGTTTTAAAGAGTTTAAAGCTCTGGTACAAAATTTGACAGGAAAGCGGATCAAGGTGTTGCGTTCAAAAAATGGTGGAGATTACACGGATAAGGAATTCATAGGGTTCTGCGCAAGGGAAGGTATCATAAGAGAGTGGACCGCTCCATGTAATCCGAAGCAGAATGGTGTGGCAAAGAGGAAAAATAGAGCCATTGTCGAGGCTGCAAGGGAAATGTTGTATGATCAAGACATGCACAAATTTATGTGGGTTGAAGCTTGAAATACAATTGTCTACATTCAAAACAAGATTCCTCACAACACATTGGGAAATTTCGTGCCGAAAAGTCTCTTCACTAGTAGCAATATTGAAGTGAGTCACTTTGGGATCTTTAAGAGTACGACTTATTGTCATGTGCCCAATGAAAAGAGGAAGAAGGTGGACATGACTACGAAAAAAGGGTATCTGGTAGAATACAACGAGAATTCAAAGGCTTACCGCATTTACATTCCAGAGAGCAGGAAAGTTGTAGTGCTGAGGGATGTGAAATTCATGGAGGAGAGGGCCTTCAGAAGATCCTGAGAGATGCCATCTACTACGCAACTGGAGAGGATCCGCTGGTTCAACCACAACAACCTATGGAAGATCATATGGTTGCCTCTCCAAGGCATAGGGATCCAAGGGACACTTCTCCCGAGGAATTGCAGGAGGGAGAGCAGGTGGATCCACCCACTACTAGTGGGAGAACAAGCAGAGAACTACAACAAATTCTGAGGGATGTAGAGGACTTTTTCGGAGCCCCCCAAGATGTGAAGAGACAACGCAATCAGCCTGAGACGTACCAAGCATTGCTTGCATAGGTTGGGGAACCGTCTAGTTTTTCGGAAGCAACTCAACATCAGGTATGGGTAGATGCGATGGTGGAATAGTATAGTTCCAACATGACGAATGATGTATGGGAAGTGGTTCCCAGACCTTAGGACAGATCAATTGTAAGTTCAAGGTGGATCTAGAAGATCAATTATGCTGCAGATGGCAGCTGTTATCACCAAATTGGGTCCTGTTGGGCTGCTGCAATGGTCAACTTGGAGTAACTATTTCAAAACAACTTTTGACTGAAGACTAGCCTCTTCAGCCTGAGAGGGCTCTCTCAAATTATCAAAGGATTTGCAATGAAAACTCTACTAGATGGCTAACTATGACTGTAACTTGATTGTGATTGATTGTAGGTGGAAAATGTAGAAGATTTGCTACCGTTGGGCTTATGGAGTCAGTGCTAGGGAACTCAATGAAAATGGCTCTCCTTGTGGAAGCTAAGGCATGTAGATATTTAAATGAAAGGACAACATACACAGAATGTACTCAATAGATAAATGTTCAAAGGAAATCAAAGCATGAGAAACATGAATTCTGAGTAATGAACATTTAAGATATTGAAAGCAGGATATTGAGAAAGATATACAATAGTTTAATGCTTGGAGGAAGTCAAAGCATGAAAAGCACGAATTCTGAGTAATCAAACATTAATATATTGAAATAAAAGTCGCAAGATACATAGGACAAGGTTCATGAAAACATCAAATGAATCTCAGGTGAAGGAGAAAGCCCACAACCACTGTCTATTACTGATTAGAAAAATTTACAATAGTAGTAGTCACAAGTAACATCTTCCAACCTTGGTCCCAAGTAGATGGTAGGATGGTATTCTTGTAAATTAAGGATATCTGAAGCTCCTGGTTGAGAATTCAACATTTTCACAATTTTACTTCTGTACTCATTTACCTTGATAATTTCTCCAAAGGGAATAGGAAATTTGATTTTAGAAATCTCATTCTCCAAACTGAAAACATAAGTAACCTTTTCACTCTCTTTGACAGGGGGAGGAAGTGGTGGGTTTTTTTAGATTCAGCTATTTTAGGAGCATCCTTCTTTCGCTGTGTTTTATTTGCAGTGATGGGAACATTTTTGTTTCTAAGATTGTATTGCTTCTGCATCTCAAAAATTGCATGTTGATAACCCTTAAGATAGTCAGATTGTCCCTCACCCTTATTTACATCATGATCAAACTCATCATGCTCTTCTTTGGTCAAATACATTCCAGACATGTTTTCATCTAGGCAGTGGATGGAGTCTTCTTGAATCTCAGGGTGAGTTTCTTCTTCATCAATCAAATTCTGCTGAAAAGGAGGCCTTACTTGAGGGTCAGGCTTATTTCTGTTTTCTCTTTGTCTTTGCTGATTCTGAGGCCTTCTAAATTGTGGATTTCTAAATTGTGGATCATGTTGTGCAGGAGGTGCAAAAGCATTTCCAAGGGTAAGTCTATCCATGAGATTTTCAATAGTCTTCATCATAGAATCAAACTTATCATTTGAGGTAGAAGGATTTTCTTCTTCTTTTAGTTTTGTTTTAGCCATCTTAGACTTCTTAGCTGCTATCATGTTTACTTCTACTTTCACAACATCATTTTGCATTTATGCTAATTAGGAGATTCTCTTTCTCTAAGCAGAATGGAGAAATCATAATCAAATGCCTCAGCATAGCGTAATTGAGCAGCTCCTGGTGGAGGTTTAAGATGAGCAGGTATAGAATCATAAACTTTATTAAATCTCTCAGAGAAATTTTGGACAGTTTCATCTACAACTCTTTTTAAACTATTGTATTCAGTAAGGGCCTGCACAGGGTTTGTTCTATTCCCCCATTTTCTCAAAAAACTATCCTCAAACTGGTTCCAATTCTGCAAGCTTCCCGGAGCTAGGGCTTTAAACCATTTTCTGACCTCACTAGTGAAACTTTGAGCAAATAGTCTCATTTTGACATCTTCATGGTCTACTTCCTCTCTGTCTATGAAATCATTGAATTGGTCTACATGTTCCTCAACTGTAATTTCTTCATCACTTCCCCAGGTTTTAATTCTAGCTGAGCATTTACTTGGGAGGGCATTAAGAACAGCGAGGAGAAAAAGTGGAACATATTTAGTAGGTGCAGCAGGAGGTGGAGGAGGAACATTTCCAGCCATGATAACAGGGACTGTGGTATTTCTAGGAAAAGAAGTAGTAGAAGATGAGCTATTAAGAGGTGGTGTAGTTGGTCTTTGTAGTCCAGATACAAATGAGCTCCAATCAGGTAAAGGTATACCAGATTTTCTTCTTAGCAAGAATTCAAATGGGTCTAGTTCCTTTAACTTATCAAAAGATTCCCTCTCTAACAGTAACTCTGATGTAGCTGCCTCCCAGAATTCTTCTCTTCTTTTTGGGTTACTAGGGTTGAGGTATCAATACCTCGTCTTTGCAGGTCTATAATAATCTTCGTCAATTCATTTTCACTTTCAGACCTAAACAAGAATACTTGAATTTTATCATCAAGTTTCTTATCTTGAGGACTTCTTACAATTTCAGAGGACAAAGCTCTTGAGTGTGATGGAACACCTGATTTTGAAGAGTTTCTTTGAATTCCTCTGGAAATTGTGTTTGGATTATCCACAATTGTAGGTGGGTTAGGATCTGGATTGCTCCTTGTATATCTCCTTCTCGAAGCCACCTTTAAACATGAAAATTTGCAATGGAGTCACCAAGGTAGTTTTTGCAGCCTCGAACAAATTTTGAGCTCCTGCTACCTCCAAGAGTTCAACTTCAGTGTTTTCATAAAAAATTTGGGAAATATGTCTTCAGGCTCCCGACAGACGCACCAAAATGTTATCACCAAATTGATCTTGATTGGCTGCTCATCAATCAACTCAATGTAACTCTTTCAAACCACTTCTAATTGAAGATTAGCCTCTTCAGTTTGAGAAGGCTCTCTCAAAGGGAGTTTATGATTTTCAATGGAAAAAATACTAGATGGCTAACTCTATGAATTGTGACTTGGTTTTTGTATGATTGTAGGTTGGAGAATATTGCATCAAATTGCTGCTTGTATGTTTTTTCCATTATCAGTAATATACAGTGACATTCTACTTCCAGACCTAAGATTCTTATGAGGTGTTTAATGTGTTGTTGCTATGTATCTTTATGTTTAATCACTTGTAGTGGATTTTATGTCTAATTACTCAGAATTCAGACTGTTATACTCTGACTTCCTTTAGGGGTGAAATTACTGTGTTTTCCTTATGATGTGTGTATGAATTATCTTTGTTAAAAACCTCTACTTGCCTCAGCTTCCATGTGAAGAATTACTGTCACTAAGAGTATTGATGTTGACTCCATAGCCCAATGGTAGCAAGCTTTCATTTTTCAACCTGCAATCATACAAAAGCCAAGTCACAATTCATAGAGTTAGCCATCTAGTATTATTTCCATTGAAAATCATAAACCCCCTTTGAGAGAGCCCTCTCAAACTGAAGACGCTAATCTTCAGTTAGAAGTGGTTTGAAAGAGTTACATTGAGTTGATTGATGAGCAGCCAATCAAGATCAATTTGGTGATAACAACAACATCGAGGAATTTAAAGCCAGGTTTGTGGCTAAGGGGTATGCTCAGAAGGAAGGGTTAAATTATGAATAAACATTTGCCCCAGAAGCCAGATATACTTCCATTAGATCTGTGATATCCCTTGCAGCGCAGATGGGAAGGGAGATTCACCAGATGAACGTCAAGACTGCGTTCCTAAATGGGGTGATAGAAGAGGAAGTGTACATTGAACAACCACAGGGCTTCGAGACGCATGAACAAAAGACTTGTGTGCAGGCTTAAGAAAGCCTTATATGGACTAAAGCAAGCCCCTAGAGCTTGGTATGGTCGAATTGACAGCTACTTGCAGAAGATGGGATTCGTTAAGAGTGACGCAGATCCCAATCTCTACTATCTAAGGGTAGGGAGTGAGCGCTTGATACTGGTTCTATATGTAGATGATCTATTTCTGACAGGGTCACCGAGGCTCATCAAGGACTGCAAGGAGAATTTGGCTACAAAATTCGACATGAACGATCTAGGGCTGATGCACTATTTTTTGGGGTTGGAAGTTTGGCAGCAGAAGGGGGAGATCTTCCTTGGTCAAGGAAGATATACTACAGAAATTTTGAAAAGATTTCAGATGGAGGACTGTAGACACATGACGACTCCAATGATCACCAACTGAAAGAAATCGACACGTCCGAAGATGATGAGGATGATCCTACTTTGTATAGGCAGCTCATAGGATCTTTGATGTATCTGGTGAACACTAGGCCAGACATCTGTTATGCTGTCAATACCCTCAGTGAGTTCATGGTAGAACCTAAGAGGGCTCATTGGGCAGCAGCCAAACATGTTCTCAGGTATATTCAAGGAACAATCGAGCTTGGATTGAAGTACACCCGTGGCAATGACATCAGGCTAAGTGGGTTCACCGGCGCAGATTGGGAAGGGAGTCCAGTGGATCGGAAGAGTACCAGTGGGTACTGTTTCAGTCTTGGATCAGGGATGACCTCCTGGTGCAGCAGGAAACAGAAATCCATGGCACTGAGCTCAGCAGAGGCTGAATATATGGCAACTAACACAACTTCGTGTGAGGCCATATGGCTTTGGAAACTGCTTGTGAACCTACTGAAGGAGAAAATGGAAGTGACTAGTATTCTTTGTGATAATCAGAGTTGCATCAAGATCTCTGAAAATCATGTGTTTCATGATCGATCGAAGAACATTGACATCAGGTGTCACTTCATCAGAGACTGTGTCCAACGAGGAGCTGTACAATTGCAGTACACTCCAACAAGAGAACAAGTGGCAGATATCCTCACGAAGGCTCTAGGAAAGACAAAATTTGTCTACTTCAGAGAGAAGATGGGGATGGTTAAGAATCCATTTCAGTAGCAAGAATGGATGGGATCAAGATTAAGAGGGAGTTGCAGTACAAATGAGGCAGTGACAGTGATAGTGTCATGGGAAACAGTACAGAGGGCAGCAACGCAGCAGATGAGGGGCAACAACCAGAGATCAGCAGCGCAGAGGATGCTTCAAAGCAGGGCAGCATGCAGCAGGCATATTGCTAGAACAATTTCCTTGCTAAGAGGGAGTGTTTATTTTTGTAGCTTCGGAAGGTATTCCAAGTCTCAAATTTTGTGAGGAGACTTGGACATCAGTATTCCAAAGAACCCAGAAACCATTTGTTGAAATTCCACTCTGTTCATGTTTTATTAAAATAATTAATTAATTTAATGGAGAACTTAAGTCTAAGTTTAGGGAAATTAAATAATTAATGGGTATTAATAAGACAGAGTGTGAATCTTCTAGAGAAGGAAGATCAAGTCAAGTTCTAATCTTAGCCATTAATTAGACTTATAATCTGGGTTGTTGATTCATCAACGAGAAGATTATAAAAGAAGGCTTGAGGGTCATTTGGAAAACAAGTCAGGCATACACTCAGTACCTGAAGGAGATCGATTATGAAGGAATAGAATTCGACTTCAGAGGGAGAGTTGTACGCGGAGTTGTAGAAGCAGAACGAGAAGAGGGAGTCAGCAGTGGCTAAGCACAAGGACAGAGGGACGCAGAGGGCCACAGAAGGCAGTGTAGAGCTACAACACAATGAACCCATGCAGAGTGACGCAGTCCAGTGCACAGACTATGTAGAGAGACACGGAGACAGACGCAGAGGGAGTCAGAGGCTCTTCTGGGTGTCAGGAAATTTTTGGGAGGGTCCGGGAATTTTCCTCAGGTGTTTTCTGATTATATCTGACAGTGTATTCCTTGTAAAGATCCATTTGCTGAATAATAATAATAAAACCCTCATCTGTTGCACCGGTTTTCCCACATCGGGTTTTTCCAGGGACAATTGTCCACAAATAAGTGTGTACATGTGATTGGTTCTTATGCTTATGTTCTTTACTGTTTCATTCTTTGCATATGTAATTGTGAATGTTGCAGCAGTATTTATTTTGAAGTTCACTGATAGAATTATGTAAATAACTTAGCGAATTAATAAGTAGGAGAAATAAATCTATCACTGCAACTATATATTTCTAGATTGAAATTTTCACATTTGGACATGTGCTAGATACCACCGTTATCCTTTGTGATAACCAGAGTGGGATTCGCCTCTGAGAATCCCGTGTTCCACAATCGATCCAAGCATACTGATATTAGGTACCACTTTATCCGGGATATGGTACAGTGAGGCACCGTAAGGCTCGATCATATTGGGACTGACGAGCAGGTTGCAGATATTCTCATGAAGCCCCTGGGAAAGGTCAAATTTTTAACCTTTCGTGAGAAGCTTGGAATCGTGGACAGACCCTATTGTGAGGGTCTTGCTTGAGTTGAACAATGAGCTCTAGGAGCTCCAGGGGGCTTGGGGATAGCTTCTTGGAGCTATAAGCACACACGGGGCTAGGCTTGTCGAACCTTGTTGTGCTTCTACCCCACAGTTATGATGTTGAGATGGTTCACCCTCTCTTTTATCTATGCCCCACATGCATCCTACCCATGGAGTTTCAGACTCATGGGAAGTACCTCTCATTTGGCCAATGAGGAGGGAAGTGTGGATAGAAACCAATAGCAAGACCGATGGATGCAACGAAGATTGTCGTACTCTCTATGTCTAGGATGGGATATGTCCAACACCTTGATTTGGGATCAAGTCTGATGAGGTTCTTAGCTCTAAACTGTGTCAAAATTTGGGTACCAGAGGAAAAGTGGTTCCCTAAGGCTTTGATCTTTGGCCTAGGGAAAGGTGTCCAAATGTATTTAACTTTTTCTCCTAAAGTGACTTTATAAATGGTAAAGTCAAATCTAATTTAAAAGTGACAAAGTTACTAAGTCTAATTTTAAAGTGACTTTATTAAAGTCAATGTGAAATTAGAAAGTGAAAAAGTGACTATGGAAATAAAAGGCTAAGTGGGTCTTTATTAAAGTGGGGTGAATTTAAAAATAAAAAGTGAGATTTAAATGCATATTTAATCTCAGCCCCAGATCTAAAGCCATCTTAACTATTGGATTTAGGGATTCCCCAAAAGTCACTTAGGGTTAGGTTAAAGGAGAAAAAGAAGAGAAAATGTCATTCATTCTTTCATGATCAGATTGAGAGAAAGAGAGAAAGAGAGCAGGAGAAATTTCTGAGCAGTGAAGAAGAAGGAGAAACAACACTTTGGCACATTTACCAAGGAAAAACTATTTCAAAAAATCTGTACAGAAAAGCAGGAGCACGATTTTCGAGGCAAGTGGCATGAAAATCGAAGGGAGAACATCATTTATTGCAGCTATACTAGCACAGATTTCGAGGTCCGTACAACAGCAAAAGAGGCACTGTTTTTGAGGTTCGTACAAAAGCAAATCAGCATGGAAATTGGCGTCCGTACAACAACAGTTTGGCACACTTTTTCGGCACACTTTTCCGTGTTGTCCATACAGCATTTAATGTTGTACTTTTCGCTATAATTTTGTGGTTTGCATTGGCATGAAAATCGAGGTGGAGTACAAGCATGGTTTTCGAGATAAGTAAAAATTATTGGTTGCTGGAATTTTACCGTGTATTTCATTTCTCTGTAAAAGCAATATTCAGAAATAAAGAAGAGCTTTCAAACTGGTTTTCCCCAAGGGTTGTAGGGCGTTTTTCCAGGGTTATATTGACCAAAAATCAACATGTTATTTTCTGTGTGTGTGGCTGAAATATTTTTTGCATTTTTCAGCGCTGTGAAATTTCCAGAATTTGTGTTTTCAGAAATATTTATCATTTCCAGCTTGTTGATTGTATGATTATGGGAATGTGCATTTAACTATATGGGAGTGATAAGGAGAAACTGATAACAGGGTTGGGTTTAAAATTTCTACATGGTATCAGAGCTTGGGTGGCTGAAAAGTGCAGTTTGGGAAAACAAGTGAAAAATTATAGCAAGCTATTTTTGACACAGAAAACTGAACCTTTACCACAACATTGAAATTTTCAGTTTGTTAGGACAGCAAGCATGCATTTGGGCTTGAGGGTGGAGGATAGATTGGATGGGCAGAGCAACTATAGTGCATGTAGGGAGAGAATTCGGAGCATCTTTGAGGAGGCAGAAGTCTGGGGCATCATGGTTCACACCACACAGTACCCATTACAGAGCCTGTTGACCTTGTTCAGTTCGCAGATTTTAATAAGAAGAATGCCAAGGGAAAAAGAATGATTCTGGATGGTGTTAAAGACCATGTCATTCCTCGTGTGAGAGGAAAGACATGTACATGAGATGTGGACAGCCTTGACCAATCTTTACCAGAGCACCAATGAAAACAAAAAAATGGTCCTAAGGGAGAAGCTGAAGGCCATTAAAATGGCTAAGACTGATGGTGTTACAACATATCCACCAAAGATCACTTCTGTGAGAGATGAGTTGGCTGCTGTTGGAGAGACCATTCCACCCACTAAGTTGGTGTGGATCACATTGAATGGTCTTCCTAAGACATGGGAGAGTTTTGTGGATGGGATTGTTGCACGAGAGAACCTTCCCACTTGGGAGAGGTTGTGGGATGATTTCATTCTCAGAATGAAATCAGAAAGAACCATCTTGGGACAGCCAAGCAAGTAGAGGAGGATGACAATGTAGCATTGTTAGCAAGGGGCAAGAATGGCAAAGGAAAGAAGCAAGCTTCCACAAGTGGTGGTGGAGGCAAAGGCAAAGGTAAAGGTAAGTAGCAGGTGAACAAGGAGAAGGACTTTTCCAAAGTCAGCAGTTGGGACACTATGCAGTTGTGTGTCCGGAGAAGAAGAAGAAGGGAAAGGACAAGACCATGGCAGCATCAACAGAGATAGAGAACTTCTTGGAGAGCTTTGAACAGGAGTTTGGGTTCATTGCTCTTGAGTCCACTAGTGCAGGATCAAATGCCACACAGGTTGAGAGGGAGTGTGCACTTCCCTCCACTAGCGAAGCATCTTCAGGTATTTGGTATGTTGACAGTGGGGTTTCCCGTCATATGACAGGAGTCCGTGAGTACTTCTCAGAGATTTCAGAGAGTGACACTGATATAGAGGTAGTACTCGAAGACGACAACATTGTTAGAGCAGTCGGTGTGGGGACATTGACATTTGATAGGGAACCCAAACCTCACTTGAAAGTGTCTGATGTTCTATATGTGCTAGGGATGAAGAAGAACCTTATATCCGTCTCAACATTGAAGGAAAGAGGGTATGAGGTGTTGTTCAGGAGAGGGAAGGTGCTTATATATCCCAGGGGCACTCCAGCTTCTTCAACTAGAGTGATTGGTGTATGCCATGCCAACGTGTACAAGTTCTCATTTCAACCCCTTATGGCATTGAGTAGTAGTCCCGGCAGGAGAGCTAGCAGTTCAGAGCTGTGCGAGATTTGGCACCGTAGGATGGGGCACATGTATCATGGGGCCTTGAGGACATTGCGGGAGATCACCACAGGTGTGCCAAATTTCAGTTCTGATCACATTGATACATGCAGAGGATGTGCTATGGGGAAGTTTTCCAAATCCCCTTTTCCCAGCAGTGACATCAGATCGACAGGGATTCTTGATTTGATTCATACCGATGTGAGCGGTCGGATGTCTCATGTATCCTTGAGTGGATATGAGTACTATGTTTTATTCATTGATGATCACTCCAGGAAGACTTGGATTTATTTCTTGAAGACCAAGAGTGAGGTCTTCAAGCGGTTTCAGGAATTCAGAGCTTTTGTAGAGACTCAGGCAGGTCGGAAGATCAAGTCCCTCAGGTCAGACAATTGAAGGGAGTATACCCTTGGTGAGTTTGTTGAATATTGTGCGTAGGCAGACATCAGGAGGGAGTTCACAGTTCCTTACAACCCCCAGCAGAACGGAGTTGCGGAGAGGAAGAACAGATCCATCGTTGGGGCTGCCAAAGCCATGCTACATGATCAGGGGTTACCATTGTTTTTGTGGGCAGAGGCCTACAACACTGCTGTGTATTTGCAGAACAGGAGTCCACATCGTGCCTTGGGGCATGTGACTCCAGAGGAGGCTTTCTCTGGGAAGAACCCTGATGTTGGTCATTTTCGTATCTTTGGGTGTATTGCACACTCCTATGTACCCAAGGAGAAGAGGACCAAACTAGAGCCCACTACATAGAAGGGAATCTTTGTGGGCTACAGTGAGACCTCGAAAGCCTTTCGGATTTATATTCCTGCACGGAGGAGAGTTGTTGTCAGGCGGGATGTGAAGTTCAAGGAGGACAGGGCTTTCAGGAGGTCACGGGAGTTAGAGTATCTGGATTCACCAGACCCTCAAGAGCAGTTGAGTCAGTCACAGGTATCTAGTGGACAGGAATTAGGAGGTACATGGATTATGATGTCATGTCCATCAGTGAGCAGTGGCTTGCAGAGTCAAAGGGGAGGTGCTTCGGCCAGCATGCAGAGTAGTCCGCAGAGCAGTTCACTAGGTAGTCCACTGATGGACAATTCACACAGTACTTCAGCATCTATAGGCACAGGTTCAGGTAGGAGGTCGGTTGGCAGGACTTCAGGAGTTCAGGCTTCCGAGGAGGATGAGGATTCTTTCACTCTGGTGGGAGAAGTGTGCTCAGGGAAGAGAGAGCAAACCACCTGAGCGGTTCTGTAGCTATATGGCATTGGTTGTTAGCATCGTTGACTCCGAGCCTTCTAGCTATGAGGAGGCTGCTAGCTAGCAGGTATGGAGAGAGGCCATGCAGGAAGAGTATTCTTCTATCATGAAGAACGATGTTTGGGAGGTGGTGTCGAGGCCTGAAGGAAAATCGGTGGTTACTTCCAGATGGCTTTACAAGATAAAGCGTGTTGCAGATGGCAGCATCGAGAAGTTCAAGGCTCGATTTGTGGCTAGAGGGTTCTCCCAGGTAGAGGAAGTTGACTATGAGGAGACCTTTGCTCCATTATATCGATAGTAGCAGAGATGGGTTGGAAGATCCACCAGATGGATGTGAAGACCGCATTTCTCAATGGCTTCATATAGGAGGAGGTGTACATTGAGCAGTCGTAGGGCTTTGAGGTGCATGGGAAGGAGTCCCATGTATGCAAACTGAAGAAGGCACTTTATGGCTTGAAGCAAGCTCCTAGAGCTTGGTACTTCAGGATTGATACGTACTTGCAGGAGATGGGTTTCACAAAGAGTAATGCAGATTCGAACCTATACTTTATTGTCATAGGTGACGAGCCTCTCATTCTGGTGTTGTATGTGGATGACTTGGTCATTACGGGTGCAGAGAGACTCATAGAGGGCTGCAAGAGAGATCTTGCTTCGGAGTTCGAGATGAAGGACATTGGCTTGATGCATTACTTTTTGGGATTGGAGGTGTGGCAGGAGGAGGGGCATTTCTTCCTGGGACAAGGGAAGTATATTGTGGACATTCTTAGTAGATTTCACATGGAGGATTGCAAACCCATGTCGACACCTATGATCACTAACTGGAAAAAGCTTCACGCTTTTGATTTCGATTTGGTGGATCCCACTTTGTATAAACAACTGATTGGTTCCTTGATGTATTTGGTCAACACTCGACTAGATATATGTTTTGCAGTCAACACGATGAGCCAGTTCATGTGTAAGCCCAGGAGAGTGCACTGGGTTGCTACAAAACAGGGGACAGTGGATTATGGTTTGGATTATAGACAGGGAGATGCAATGAGATTGGCAGGGTACACCGATTCTGATTGGGCAGGTTGTGCTTCTGATAGGAAGAGCACTTCAGGGTGTTGTTTTGGGTTGGGTTCAACAATTGTGTCGTGGTTCAGCCAAAAGAAACAGTCAGTAGCATTGAGTTTAGCAGAAGCAGAGTACATGGTAGCCAGTCTGGCTAGTTGTGAGGCCATATGGCTTCGTAAGATATTGTTTGGATTATTTGGTCAATCGTTGAGACCTTTAGTGATTTATTGTGATAATCAAAGTTGCATTAAACTCACGGAGAATCCAGTATTTCATGATAGGTCAAAGCATATCGGGATCAAATATCATTTCATCAAAGACTATGTTTAGAAGGGAGCTGTGAAGCTTGAGTATATTCCCACAGATGAGTAAGTAGCGGAAATTTTGACCAAAGCCTTACCACGGGGCAAGCATGTCTACTTCAGAGACAAGATGGGAGTGGTGAAGAACACTTTCCTCGGTAAGAGGGAGTGTTAAAATTTGGGTACCACAGGACAAGTGGTTCCCTAAGGCTTTGATCTTTGGCCTAGGGAAAAGTGTCCAAATGTATTTAACTTTTGCTCCTAAAGTGACTTTATAAGTGGTAAAGTCAAATCTAATTTAAAATTGACTTTATAAGTGATAAAGTTACTAAGTCTAATTTTAAAGTGACTTTATTAAAGTCAATGTGAAATTAGAAAGTTAAAAAGTGACTATGGAAATAAAAGGCTAAGTGGGTCTTTATTAAAGTGGGGTGAATTAAAAATAGAAAGTGAGATTTAAATGCACATTTAATCTCGGCCCTAGAGCTAAAGTTATCTCAACCATTGGCTTTAGGGATTCCCCAAAAGTCACTTAAGGTTAGGTTAAAGGAGGAGAAAAAGAGAAAATGTCATTCATTCTTTCATGAGCAGATTGAGAGAAATAGAGAAGGAGAGCAGGAGAAATTTCTGAGCAGAGAAGAAGAAGTAGAAACAACATTTTGGCACATTTACCAAGGCAGCACTATTTCAGCAAATCTGTCCAGCAAAGCAGGAGCATGATTTTCGAGGCAAGTGGCACGAAAATCGAGGAAGAGAGAACAACATTTATTGCAGCTATACTGGCATAGATTTCGAGGTCCGTATAGCAGCAAAAGAGGCACTGTTTTCAAGGTCTGTACAACAGCAAACCAACATGGAAATTGAGGTCCGTACATCAGCAGTTTGGCACAATTTTCGAGGCAGCATTTGGTACAATTTTCAAGGAGCGACGCATAGCTGTTCCGGCACACTTTTCCATTATGTCTGTATAGCATTTAATGTTGTACTTTCCGTTGTAATTTTATGTTTTGCATTGGCACAAAAATTGAGGTGGAGTACAAGCACAGTTTTTGAGATAAGTAAAAATTATTGGTTGCTGAAATTTTTACTGTGTATTTCATTTCTCTGTAAAAGCAATACTCAGAAAAAAAGAAGAGCTTTCGAACTGGTTTTCCCCAAGAGGTGTAGGGTGTTTTTCTAGGGTCATATTGACCAAAAATCAACGTGTTATTTCCTGTGTGTGGCTGAAATATTTTCTGTGTTTTATTTCTGGATTTTCCACCACTGTGAAATTTCCAGAATTTGTGTTTTCAGAAGTATTTATCATTTCCAACTTGTTGAATGTATGATTATGGGAATGGGCATTTAACTATTTGGGAGTGATAAGGAGAAAGAGATAACCAGGGTTGGGTCTAAAATTTCTACAAACTGACTTCAAGTCAGTAAACTAAATTCGGGTTAGTATGTGACTCTCTTGAGTCCAATTGAGGTTTTATCCTCTAAGCTGACTTCGAGTCAGCGGAGTGTGATGTCTTTGTGACTCCCTCTCATTTGTTTGCAATCAGAGCCGACAAAGCATGTTATACCAGGATGACACAAGATTGCATGATGATGATGATGATAGTACACAATGGTATTGATGACAGGATGGCACAGGTGGATAGATGGAGTTCTCCCTAGTTGAGAGGGAGTGTTAATTTTGGGCAACTAGGTCCAAATTCCATGTTGCACTGCTCATATAATGATGATTATATTTCTGTTGGATTCGTCTTTCAGAGAGGTGTAAGATTGATCTAAAGATCATCTTGTTTGGATGAGAAAAACTTATATTTTGATTTTATATTCCACAAATGTGCAAATTGACAAGGTCGGCCAGATTTGTAATGTAGGCTCACATGTGAATCTGAACCAGCGAAGAGGGTTTGAGTCTTCGTCCTTCTTGTTGTCGTGGCTGGAAGTGCAGTTTGTACTTCAGAAGTTGTTGGTGGGGCATTGTTTCTGTCAGTGCAAAATAGTTTCTAGTAGGGTGTGACAAAGTAAACGGAAGCAGTTCCTCAGCAAAATTTCTCACCGAGAAGTCTAAGATCTAATTAGCAGAGTGATTGGAGAGGGTTGATTCGACAACAATTGGTGGAGGATTTCCGAGAGGGAATCACTTGTCAAAGGGAGCATATTCTCTAGAGGGTTTCTAGCACCAAGAAACCCAGATCCGAGTCTTTTCTTGAAGAGCAGCAACAGAAGAAGGGAGAAGAGTATTCGCTTCGACATCTTTTGTGCAGAGATGGCCGCACATGGATTGAGGGATCAGGACAGGTTGGATGGAGCATCCAACTTCGTTGTCTGGAAGGCTAGTATCCTGTCAATTCTTGATGAATATCGCATCAAAGATCATGTCGAGAAAGTTGTAGTTGTTCTTGTTGACGTTGATCCGTTGAAGAAGTATGATGAAGTGTAAGCAAGGGCCAAGCGCTTAATTATGGACAGGATCAAGGATCATGTGGTCCCACACTTTGCTGAAAATAACACAACAAATGAGATGTGGACGATGTTGACTACATTGTATTAGGGGACTTCTATCTAGAGGAGAATGCTTCTGTAGAATCAACATCGGTGATTTCAGATGCATTAGGGAGAGGAAATCGACCCCTTCCTCATTAGATTGAAGGCAATTCGTGATCAGTTGGTTGCTATGGGGGCCACTCCTGATGAGGGTCTATTGGTCAGGACTGCCCTGAATGAAGTGTCTGAAGAGTGGGAGACCTTTGTCCAAGGCATTTTGGGTAGAGCAACACTTCAAAATTGGGAAGACATGTGGGTAGTTCTTCGACAAGAAGAGATCAGGAGGATGACCAAGGCGGGCAGCACCAGCGGAGGATTCAAGATCAAGAAGGAGGAGGAAGATGCGGCTCTCGCATCTAAAGGACAGTGGGGGTAGTAGCGGAAGAAGAAGAAGACCTTTCTAAGCTCAGATGCTTCAAATGTGGTGAACTAGGACATTTTGCCACACAATGCCCTCAGAAGAAGAAGGGCAAAGAAGGTTTTGATTCAAAGGCTGCAACAGCTAAGGGTGATGATGGGAGTGATGACGATGTGGCTATGAGTTTTCATGTGCCTCGAGAAAAGAGGTGGGGCGACACGGATCTGTAGTTCTCTCGAACTACAGATAAAAAGAGGGCAGGATCCTTGAGGTGCCCAAACTCTTGGATCACATACGAGCTACGAGAGCCCTTAATGACAGTAGCAGGATGACTGGAGTCAGTTGGTGCGGAGGATTATGGAGGCACATTGGCAGAGCTAGGATGCTGAAGACTGGAGCAGCACAGGGCAGAGGCAGCAGTAGCGTAGCAGCAGCAGCGTTGGGCAGAGGCAGCAGTAGCGTAGAAGCAGCAGCGCAAAGGTTGATGGGATTTTAGCAGCGCAGAGGCAATGCTCACGCAGTGCATAGCAGCAGCAGCGCAGAGCTCTAGAGGGTCAACAAAGATTAGCAGCAGAGGGTGTTTCAGTATCGAGGTACAGCCAGACTGACTTGTCTGTCAAGATTTTGGGTGATGTCCTTCAGTTTCTTACTTCTCAGCAACTGAGTTGTAGTGCAACATTTAGCAATGACAGTGCTATGGGCAGCATGGTGCACCATTTGAGAGGGAGTTGTAGTACAGAAGAGGTAGTGACTGTGGAAAAGTCATGGGCAACAATACATAAGGCACAACGCAATGGATGAAGGGCAATAGCTGAGCATCAGATGAAGGGCAATAGCTGAACATCAGCAGCGCAGGGGACCGATGCCAAGGATAAGAGTAATGCTTCTGGATTGAAGTGTTGTTAGAGCACATTCCTCGCTAAGAGGGAGTGTTGATTTTTGGGTAGCATTGGATGTGCTTTAGCTCCGAAATTTTGTGGAGGGGCTAGAACACATGAGATCTCCAAGACCCAAAAATCGTTTGGAGAAATTCCACCCAGAGTTTAAGGTATTCAAATAATTAATTATTTTAACGGAGACCCTAAGTCTAACTTAGGGAAATTAAATAATTAAAGTGAATTAATTTAACATGTGGGTGAGAATGTTCTAAGTGACAAGGATCAAGTATTTTCTAATCTTAGCTGTCGATTAGAGATTAGATCATGACCGTTGATTCTTCAACTGAAAAAATATTAAAGGAAGGCTTGGGGTTAGTTGGAAGATGCACACAAAATGGCAGCACTTGAGCTCAGTCGAAATTCTAGGGGACGGTTTGCTGAGAATTTTCTAGTGAGCTTGCAGTGCAGTGAAGGGGAGTTCGACATTGGGATTTCTGATCCAAGGCCGAGAATACAATAGCAAAGAGGTAGATCAGCACCAAAGGAGCAGTGCAGGCCGGGGAGGGGTGACGCAGGCCCAGGAGTGGTGACACAGACCCAGCCAGGCTCACGCAGAGCCAACGCAGAGGCTCACGTAGGCCTAGAGGGGTGACACAGGCCTAGAGGAGCTGATGTAGAGTTGGAAAGGGCAGCTCTAGGGTTTCTGTGGGCCAGATCAGGCTCGTATCTAGTAGATTGGAAAGGGTGACGCAACCACACTGAAGGGTGACGCAGTCTGAACGCAAAGCTTGTTGAGGACCGCGTAGGCACCTTTGGGGTTCTTCATTCTCATGCTAAATTAACCATAATATCTGTCTCCAAATATAGATGTACTTCTGCTTGGATTTTCTCTGTTGGGTAAACCACTACTGGTACCCTAGTTTGTATTCAAAAATATGCATAATAATAAAAACCCGCAAGAGCCGTTGCACCAGTTTTCCCGCATTAGGTTTTTCCGGGGACATTTGTCCGAAAAATCTTGTGTGTCCTTTGTCAAATGTGCTTATTTCTTCAGTACTTGATCTGTATATTTGTGTAGGCAGCAGTGTATTTACTTCGACATTTTTCATGTATTATTCAGAAAAATAACTTGTTGAGTTAATAAAACAAGTAGGAGAAGTAAAGCAGATTACTGCTGTAGGTTTCTGTTTAGTAAATTCAGAAATTTTCACAATATATAATAAAAATTTCCCATTTTGGCGTGTTTGGAGCATTTCCGACTTATTGGTGTTTACTGAATTTTTTATGCTAAAATTGTATTGCATATTTTTGTTATCACTGTGAATTTTTCCATTAGGAATATTACAGTGGTATTAGAGCATGATATTGGCTAGCTATGGGGGAGCTATTAGGATCACGAGGGCATTGGGTGTGTATGCACTATGAGGGGTGAACCATAGACAAACCCATGGCTCAAGGGAGAGGGAGTAGCATTGAAGGAAAAATGACCCTCACCCACTTTGATGGTTCAGATAGGAGTTCTGTCAGAAAATGGGTACAAGAACTAGACATATATTTCCGGATAAACCCCATGAGGGAGGAAGATGCTATTAGACATGCCACTTTGCACTTGGATGGAGATGATATGGAGTGGTGGTACCGTGGGTTGATCCCTTTGGGTCATGCACGTATCACATCCTACATAGAGTTCACACAGAGGCTTGTGGAGAGATTCGATTGGAGGGACAACGAACCCCCTCAAAGGGAGTGGAAAGGAGGAGGACAGTTAGAGGATTAGACTAGGGGGCGTTTTTGCTGGTACAGATTGGGATTTAGATGTCAAGAGCTTGAGGAGGAGCTTGATCAAGAGGATATGCAGAATGGTGAGGGGCACATCGATAGACGCAATGGATGAAGGGAAACAACTGAGCATCAACAGTGCAAGGGACCGATGCCATGGATCAGAGTAATGCTTCTTGATTGAAGTGTTGTTAGAGCACATTCCTCGCTAAGAGGGAGCGCTGATTTTTGGGTAGCATCAGATGTGCTTTAGCTCCGAAATTTTGTGGAGGGGCTAGAATACATGAGATCTCCAAGACCCAAAAATCGTTTAGAGAAATTCCACCCGGAGTTTAAGGTATTCAAATAATTAATTATTTTAATGGAGACCCTAAGTCTAACTTAGGGAAATTAAATAATTAAAGTGAATTAATTTAGCATGTGGGTGAGAATGTTCTAAGTGACAAGGATCAAGTATTTTCTAATCTTAGCCGTCGATTAGAGATTAGATCACGACCTTGATTCGTCAACTGAAAAAGTATTAAAGGAAGGCTTGGGGTTAGTTGGAAGACACACACAGAGTGGCAGCACTTGAGCTAAGTCGAAATTCTAGGGCACGATTTGTTGAGAATTTTCTAGTGAGCTTGCAGTGCAACGAAGGGCAGTTCGACAGTGGGATTTCTGATCCAAGGCCGAGAATACAATAGAAAAGAGAGAGATTAGCACCAGAGGAGTAGCGCAGGCCCAGGAGAGGTGACGCAGACCCAGCCAGGCTCACGCAGAGCTACCGTAGAGGCTCACGTAGGCTGAGACGGGTGACACAGGCCTAGAGGAGCTGACGTAGAGCTAGAAAGGGCAACTTTGGGGTTTCTGTGGAACAGATCGGGCTCGTATTTAGCAGATCGGAAAGGGTGATGCAACCACACTGAAGGGTGACGCAGTCTCAACGCAGAGCTTGCTGAGGACTGTGTAGGCACCTGTGGGGTTCTTCATTCTCACGCTGAATTAGCCATAATATCCGTCTCGAAAGATAGAGGTACTTCTGCCAGGATTTTCTCTGTTGGGTAAACCACTACTGGTACCCTAGTTTGTATTAAAAAATATGCATAATAATAAAAACCCACAAGAGTCGTTGCATCGGTTTTCCCGCATTGGGTTTTTCTGGGGACATTTGTTCGAAAAATCTTGTGTCCTTTGTCGAATGTGCTTATTTCTTCAGTACTTGATCTATATATTTGTGTAGGCAGCAAAACTATTTTAAGAAGCAATAAACGAAAAGTATCGTAGATAACAAGTAACATACGGAAGGATTATAAAATGTCTCCTTCGGGGAGGCCAAACTACTTGGGCACTGGGTTTGATGTGAGTGGGATCAGCCAGCCATGCTTCATAATTGGAGAAACGAGCGCCGTGAAAATACATCCCACTTAGCTACGGAAGGGAAAATACCCATTAACCTAGAGACTTCCTATTTTGACCCTCTTTCTGCGAATCTCTACACGTGCAATTCCTCCATAATTCGAGGAGCTCAGAAAATTAACTCGTTGCGTTAATAAAACAAGTAGGAGAAGTAAATCAGATCACTGTTGTAGGATTTATGTTTAGTAAATTCAGAAATTTTCACAATATATAATAAAAATTTCCCATTTTGGCGTGTTTCGAGCATTTCTGGCTTATTGGTGTTTACTGAATTTTTTATGTTAAAATTGTATTGCATAATTTTGCTATCACTATGAATTTTTCCATTAGGAATATTACAGTGGTATCAGAGCATGATCTTGGCCAGCTATGGGGGAGCTATCAAGATCACGAGGGCATTGGGTGTGTGTGCACTATGAGGGGTGAACCATAGACAAACTCATGGCTTAAGGGAGAGGGAGTAGCATTGAAGGAAAAATGACCCTCACCCACTTTGATGGTTCAGATAGGAGTTCTGTCAAAAAATGGGTACAAGAACTAGAAGCATATTTTCCGCTAAACCCCATGAGGGAGGCAGATGCTATTAGACATGCCACTTTGCACTTGGATGGAGATGCTATGGAGTGGTGGTACCGTGGGTTGATCCCTTTGGGTCATGCACATATCACATCCTACATAGAGTTCACACAGAGGCTTGTGGAGAGATTCGATCGGAGGGACAATGATCCCCCTCAAAGGGAGTGGAAAGGAGGAGGACAGTTAGAGGATGAGACTAGGGGGTGTTTTTGCTAGTGGAGACCGGGATTTAAATGTCAAGATCTTGAGGAGGAGGTTGATGAGGAGGATATGTAGAATGGTGAGGGGCACATCGATATACCCTGTGTGGCGCGGAGTCACCATCGTTGGAGATCTCTTTGATAGCTTTGGCTGACACGTTGGTTGAGAGAGTAGAGCGTACACCTAGAGGAACACCTGTTGGTGAGGTACCGTCCGTTGATGAGGTGCCATCCATCGAAGAGGCACCCATTGATGAGATTGTAATATTCCTAATTAGCTATGGCTAATTGGAATATTCTATTTTGCTCAATTTTTCCTTCTATAGTTTTTTCATAAATAAAAAGGTGAGTGAAGAAGACATAATTCACTTTAGAGATAAGAGTTCACTCCCTAGTAGCACAATGTTGTAACTTAAGTGAGCCAAGGGGGCCAAGAGACCACGTAGAGAGGAGGCCCACGTAGACACATGGAGGGACTGCGTAGGCCAAGAGGGAGCACGTGGCAACGTTGGAGGAGGTGAGCCTTAGGGTTGAGAGGGGCTAACGCTATATAGAGGGGAGAGCCTCCTCATTTTGAGGATTCGTTGTTGATGATATTGAGCTGGTCATTTCGACTTCTTGAGCACGCTAGCTGTTTAGCCTGTCTGCAACACTGTTTAGTGCGTTGAGTGTCTCCGATCGGAGATCTCGCCTGCTCGGGCAAGGTAGTTTCTTCAGCATTTTGTGAGAGGATTTATGTTTGGGTTTTCTTGTGGAGCTGGGCATTCAGAGACTGCACAACCTTGAGAGGGAGGATGCAGTCCATTCTAGGGGAGCTCTGGATTGAGTTTCTTGCAGGGGTTTTGAGCTTGGAGATTGAGCAAAGGATCAGCCTTTGCCTTTGGGAGGAATTTGGTGGAGTTTGAAGTTGCATTTCAGGAGTTCCTATTCAGCCTCTGCGCAGAGCCTTGGAGGATAGCGTAATTCCCCAAGGGGGTGATTTTCGGGGGTCAGCCATTTCAGATATGATTTCTGAGTTTTGCTGTGGTTGATGAGTAGAGGTGGAATCCAGATTTTCAGCTCATTCCGGCGAGAGGATCAGCCCAAAGTCATCAGTTCACTCCAACAATAGCAGCTACACGGCATTTTTCCAGTAGCTGGGACGCAGTTCAGAGAGCAGCCATTTCTTGGATATTCTGAGAGTATTTCTTCACTTGCCTTGAGCAAGTCTAGGTGCCATCACTTTGATCACCTATTGTACTTCATTATATTTCTCAGTATAATAAAATGGCTTAGCATTCTCTCTCTATATTTCTGGATGATTTGTCGTACATTCTGTCTATGCTATTGTGTATCAGCTTTACTGTTATCTTTATGTATTTTCGGGCATTCTAGTTCTATACCACTTGGTGTGTTTATCTCATACTCTTAGATAGAGTCTGGAATGGGCCAGGTAGCCTCCAGATCTCACCCTCTTCTCAGAGGTGAAATATCTGGTAAATGCCCTCCCAGTCCATCTCTGGTTGGAGCTTGCTTGTGTTTTAGAGATATACCCGAAACGGGATATTATAGTGGTATCATAGCATAGTTCTGGCTCAGCCTGTGGAGCTAGTGGTCTATGACACTGAGGAAGAAGCCCTACATTTGTTATAGAGGCAGAAAGTACAGAGATCGTGAGCATAGGTTGGAGAACACCTACAGAGAGGGAGACTGTGTTCGGGTGGTGGACATAGAACAGGAGGAGCTTGTGATAGACGCAGAGCAGGAGGAGCCTGTGTTAGATTCAGAGCAGAGAGAGACCATGGCAGATGATAGTGAGGATAAAAAGTTTGGGGAGGCACTCCTCAAATCAGTGCAGGATCTCACGAGACAGATTGAGGTGATGGGTAAGAGATTCACCGTTGTGGAGGCTAGACAGTGTGAGACCCCATGAGTTTTCCAGTTAGGTGAGGGATCGGGTACATCCCACCATTTGCCGGAGCATGGTGCTACTCAGTGTGATACTACTCAGCAGATGGCTTCACATGCACCTACACGCTCTACCATGCCCACTTTCTTAGGAGCAGACACAGGCGCAGGAGCCTAGCAGGAGGCAGAGCCCGGGCATATGGGTGATTATTTTGCAGAGTATCAGGCCTATGGGCAGGAGTTCAGGGATGCTCTCTCGTTTAGAGATTTTGTTCAGCTTCAGTGGGACAGTAGACCCTGCGACCATCATAGAGGGCATTGGCATTATCATGATGGAGATACCCACCGCACAGCTAGTAGAGTTCACTTGCCTACGTTTGATGGTTCATCAAACAGTTCGGCAAAGTCTTGGGTAGAGAAGCTGGAAATCTATTTCCAGCTTAACCAGATGTCGGAGATGGAGGCCATCAAGGTGGCGACATTACATTTGGATGGTGAAGCCCAGAACTGGTGGTTCCATGGGATGGTTACACTCGGACACTCTACAGTGACGATTTATGCCGAGTTCATCAGGAGGTTGATTGAGAGATTTGACCAAAGGGATCTGGAACGGCATTTTGTTGAGCTGACGAGGCTCAAGCAGACCGGGAGCCCAGAGACATACATTGCAGACTTCTTGTGGGTTTCAGTGATGGTGCTAGATCTATCCGTGGCGCGGATGATCTATATGTTTGTTGAGGGGTTAGCAGAGCCACTTCGAGGTCTAGTCAGATCTACTAGACCATCCACACTCCAGGATGCTATTAGCAGGACCCGAGATTTACAGGATGCATTACCCAGGACTCGGACACCTTACCCCCAGAGACAGGGCTTCCAACCCAAGGGGAAGGATGTGAGGATTCCGCCTCCAAAGGGGAATCCAGGACCAGCACAGATGGATGATGATGTCAGGAGGGAGCTGAAGAAGAAGCGGTTGCGCTTTACTTGTCAGGAGCCGTGGGCATCGGGACATAGATGTGCTGCTGGCAAAGCACATTTTATTAAGGTCTTCTCTGAGAGCAGCGGGGAAGAGGATGAGGAGGATGACGTGGAGGCAGGAGATAGTCATGTAGCGCAGGATCCTTTACCACCTCCACCTCTAGCAGTAGGTGGTGCGGCTTTTGCACCTACAGGAGGGGCCCTTGCAGCATTGCGAGGAGTTCCCAAGTATTTGACGCTGCGCATACGGGGGACAGTACGTGGTCAGCAAGTATTAGTCTTGGTTGACAATGGGGCAACCCAAAATTTCATCGATGCATAGATGGTTGAGCGGAGAGGTATTCAGACTGAGAGCTTCTGTGGATTTTCAGTTTTGGTCTCAGGAGATCAGACCATGATGTGTGCTCGTTATGTTCCAGAGTTATCAGTGATGATGGGCACCTATACACTGACTGATCACTTTTTCGTGGTCAATATTCCGGACACCAACATGGTACTAGGTGTTCAGTGGCTTATCACTTTAGGGAAGGTCACTACAGATTGGAAGGCCCTAGAGATGGAGTGGGATGATGAGAAGATAGGGAGGCATGAGAAGATACGGGGACAGCACACATATCCGCCTCAGACTGTTTCGGCTCATCGGATGGAGGCAATCTTCCGAAAGGGAGACGTGGAGTGGGCAGTGGAGCTGCGTGCATCAAAGGCAGGGACTACAGGGAAGACGGTGCACCCAGAGATACAGTCAATCCTTGACAGGTATGCCACAGTGTTTGGGGATATTTCGCCGGGACAGCCACCGGACCGGGGGTTTGAACACACCATTGAGCTTGAGCAGGGCATACAGGCAGTGATTACTACCCCTATAGGCATCCCAAAGCCTATCGAGATGAGATTGAGCGGGCCATTCAGGAGTTGCTGGCTCTTGGGTACATCAGGCCGAGCACGAGTCCTTTTGCTTCTTCCGTGGTGTTGGTGAAGAAGGAGGATGACATCTTGAGGATGTGTATTGACTACAGGGCCCTGAACAAGAAGACCCTGAAGAACAGGTACCCTATACCCAGGATTGATGAGTTGATGGATGCGTTGAGAGGAGCCCGGTTCTTCTCAAAGATTGATCTGAGATCGGGGTACCATCAGATTCGCGTGAGGGAACAGGACATTCCCAAGACCGCCTTCAGGTGTCACTATGGGCACTTTGAGTTTTTGGTGATGCCCTTCGGGCTAACCAACGCACCAGCGACATTCCAGTCTTTCATGAATCACATCTTTCACAGTCACTTGAGGAAGTTTGTGTTGGTTTTCTTTGATGATATCCTCATTTACAGCAGGACTTGGGAGGATGATGCAGGGGCATTAGACACTAGCCAGCAATGTAGGAGGTTTTGTCCACATGTTGTGGCTAGGAGGGTTCAAAGTCATCGAATTGTAACAGCTAGGTGTCAATACCTCAGCTGACTGTTTCATTTAGATTAGTTAGAGTCCATAGAAGTCGAATAGGTTTGGATTCGATCCATCTGTCAGTTTCAGTTATTTGAATAATTGTAATTAGGCTTTTGATTTACTAAACGGTCCTCGCAAAGGAACCGAACAAACAAATGTTTATGTATATAAATGTAATCCCTCGGATGTATTACAGGGAGAGGAGGAGGAAAGAAGAGATTTCTGCAATAAAACTCCGTGTACTGAGCAATTTCTTCCAGTTAAATGAATTTTAGTTCCCGTCGATTATCCAACTGTATTAAATCGTTATTTGTGAAGAAACTGCTTAACTGTGAGGCGATTGAACATTGGTCTATGTGAAATAGTGAACAGGGTTGTAGCATAATTACCGCGTTTCTCTGGTTATTGTTCTCTCGTGAATTATCCGAACGAATTCTGTGAATTAAAACCCAAGTGCAGGCGAAGTCTGTATAGAAAAGCATGGTCGTTGGACTCTGTTCAATGGTGGAAATCCCTCTAAATAAAGAGATAACTCTGTTTTATTGTTAATTGAAATTCCTAACCGGAGTCAGACCCTGAGTTAAAGAGTCAAAGGATAGCGTAGCCCGACTTAACCTGGGTCAAGCACTGTTTCAAAACCGCAAATGGAGTTGTTAAACCACCCTGCCCATATCGCACCACTTTTGTGGGTTGAGTGGTATTCCCTAGTTGGGGAGCGATTCCATTGAATGGTGGACACGTAGCACACGGTGGGACCGCGAAAACCGCTTTTTCGAGCGCCATTGCACGTTAACATTCATACCAGGAAGCGGAGCGATATCGCCGGACACCGTCGATCTGGGGGGATGTCATCGGATGGTGGTCATTGGATGGAGATGCGCGAAGGATAACCGGGTACAGTGTGCATTTTATTGGCTATTGATATATATATGTGGGGCCCGGAGCGAAAGTTTTATTACAAAGTTTTTGTTTAAAAGGAAAGCGTCGGGTATTAATACGAAGTCTTGAAAGGTTAAACATTTGTTATAAGGTTTGGCGATGAAATAAAGGCTCAGGAGATATTTTAAATTACAAAGTTGTTGATTATGTTTATTTGTCAAATTCCTCGAATTTGATAAATAAAACGCAAAGAAGTTGGGAAGACCACGTGGCGAAGAATTAAGTTAATTACGGGGAAAATGCTGACAGAGTTACAGAAGCAGACCAGCTCTCCTTAGGGGGCCGACCTTCAGTTTTGTTGCCGTCATTTGTGGTATCGGAGCCATTGTTTTTGAGTTGTTTTTACAGAGAGCTGACATGGCAATCCAAGTTGGTAGAGGTGCTGGCAGAAGGAGACCTGTTGCCAACGCAGAGGTGTTGGGGATGTTGCAGAGGGTCGAGGCCAGAATGGATGCCATGGAGCGAAGACAGCCCAGAGATCATGAAGACATCAGTGAACCCGAAACAGAATAAGCGAAAGAAAATGTTGAAATTCCTCCTGACATGAGGCTCCTTAGAACTGTTATGGGGTCTGCAGTTAAGCCCAGAATTGAAGTGTCGAGTTATGCAGGAGGGCTGAATCCAGAGGAACTGGTGGACTGGATAAATAAAATGAATAAGTGCTTTGATTATGAAGAAATAAGCGAAGATAAAAGGGTCAAGTTTGCAGTAACAAAGCTGAAAGGACATGTTGCACTTTGGTGGGATGGAGTGCAGGCAGAAAGAAGGAGAATTGGCAAGCAACCTATCAAGAGCTGGACCAGAATGATGGCTAATTTAAAAGGTAAATTCTTGCCTAGTGATTATCAGCTGACATTGTATAAGCAAATGCAGAACCTGAGACAAAGGTTGCTGACAGTAAAAGAATACACAGAGGAATTCTACAGAGTAAGCATAAGGGCTGGGCAATTCCAAGACACACCAGAGAAGATTTCCAGATATGTGAATGGTCTCAAGCTAGAAATCCAAGATGAAATTGGTCTTCTGTCTCCTAAGACAGTAGAAGAGGCCTACCAGATGGCCTTGAAGGCAGAGGAGAAACTCCAGAGGAAACAGTCTGCCAAGAAGAGAGGTACTTTCCGTGGAAAGGGAAGTCAGGGCGGTAGAGGAAAGCCTACTACACCCAGGGATGGAGCTAACAGTAGCTCACCTCAGAATGCATCTGCAGAGGATGATGCAAGGGGCAGAAGGGGTTCTTATAGAGGAAAAGGAAGAGGAGACAGAGACAGAGGCAGAGGTAGAGAGTTGAGGTGCTATAGATGTCAACAAGTGGGACATAAGCACTATGAGTGCCCAGAGAATGTGGGTGCTGGTCCAAGAAATGTTGTTGTGGCCCAGGCTGGAGAAGAGGCAGAAATTGAAGAAGAAATTCTTCCAGAGAAGGGAGAGTCCTTGGTGGTTAATAAGGTCCTGTTGAAGCAAGCCAAAGAGGTCACGGAGCCTGCACAAAGGAAGACTTTGTTTAGGAGCATATGCAAGGTCCAAGGGAAATGCTGCCAGCTAGTCATTGATAGTGGCAGCACAGACAATCTGGTTTCCACCGAAGTGACAGAGAAGTTGAAGTTGAAGACCAGGGAGCATCCAACTCCCTACAGGGTGTCCTGGCTGCATAAAGGGCACCAGCTGGTTGTAAAAGAACAGTGTGAGATAGAGCCGCAAATGGGCAAATACAAAGATAAGGTCCTGTGTGATGTAATGCCCATGGATGTGTGTCATATACTGCTGGGTAGACCTTGGCAGTTTGACAAAGAAGCAGTGCATGATGGCAAGAGGAACACTTATAAGTTCTTCAAGGATGGGGTACATCATACATTGATACCCATGGAAGAAGGAGAGCCATCCAGCAGAGTGATTGATCCAAAGACCTTGTTGCTGAGCGGGAAGGAATATCTGCAGCAGATAGAAGAAGAAGAGGTAAGCTTTGCTTTAGTTTGCAAACCTAAGATAGTTCTTAATTCTACAAAGATTTCTGATTTGCCAATAGAAGTCCAAGAGATGTTAGACAATTATTGTGACATTGTTGTGGATGATTTACCTGATGAGATGCCACCTGTGAGAAAGATCAGCCATCAGATTGATTTTACCCTTGGTTCGAATCTGCCAAATAAGGTAGCCTACAGAATGACTCCCAAGGAAAATGAGGAAATCAGGAGACAAGTACAGGAATTGGTGGACAAGGGGCTGATCAGAGAAAGTTTGAGTCCATGTGCAGTACCAGCAGTATTAAGCCCAAAGAAAGATGGAGGCTGGAGAATGTGTACTGATTCGAGAGCAATTAATAAAATAACAATCAGGTACAGATTCCCTTTGCCCAGAATTGAGGATTTAATGGATTGTTTGAGTGGTGCCAAATGTTTCTCAAAGATAGATTTAAAGAGTGGATACCATCAGATTAGAATAAGAGAGGGTGATGAGTGGAAAAATGCCTTTAAAACAAATGAAGGACTGTATGAATGGATGGTAATGCCTTTTGGGTTGTCAAATGCACCTAGCACTTTTATGAGACTTATGAATGAAGTATTGAAAGAATTCATTGGTAAATTCGTGATAGTGTATCTGGATGATATATTAGTTTTCAGCAGAACTAAAGAAGAACATTTAAGGAATCTTAATCATGTCTTGAAGAAGCTGCACCAAGAGAAACTGCTGATAAATTTGAAGAAATGCTCATTCATGAAGGAAGAGTTGGTGTATTTGGGCTTTGTTTTTTCTGCAGAAGGATTGAAGATGGACTTAGAAAAGGTTAAGGCAATTGTGGAGTGGCCTTCACCCAGGAATGTTTTTGAGGTAAGAAGTTTCCATGGACTTGCTAGTTTTTACAGAAAGTTTATAAGAAAATTCAGTAAGATCAATGCACCCATAATTGAGACAATAAAGAAGAGCAAACGGCCATTTAAGTGGACTGCTGAAGCAGAGAGAAACTTTAAAGTTTTGAAGAAAAAGATAACGGAGAAGCCTGTTTTGATTCTGCCTGATTTTACTAAACCATTTCAAGTAAAGTGTGATGCCAGTGGAGAGGCCATCGGAGCTGTGTTGAGTCAGGATGATAGGCCTGTAGCCTATTACAGTGAAAAGCTAAATGACACCAGAAGAAAGTATTCCTCTTATGAGAAGGAATTCTATGCAATTGTCCAGGCACTGAAGAAGTGGAGACATTATTTGATGTCCAGGGAATTTGTATTATATTCTGACAATCATGCTTTGCAGTATATTGTACAGCAGCCCAAGTTGAAACATAAGCATGCTAAATGGGTTGAGTATCTCCAAGGTTTTAATTTTGTTTTGAAACATATAAGTGGCCAAGCCAATAAAGTAGCCGATGCTTTGAGTAGGAGACACTTGCTTGTTCAAGAAAATAATTTTGAGGTTGTAGGATTTGATTTTCTCAAGGAATTGTATAAAACAGATCCTGATTTTAAAGAAGCATTTGAGGCATGCAGTAACCCTGTCTTAACAGATAGAAGCCAGTGGCTAGATTATTTTCTGCAGGAAGACTTGTTATTTAGAAAGAACCAACTGTGTGTACCAAAATGCTCCATGAGAGAAAATTTGATCAAAGAGAAGCATAGTGGTGGACTTGCTGGACACTTTGGTACTGATAAGACTTATGAGCAGCTGAGTCACTTCTATTACTAGCCCAAGATGAGAGTAGAAGTGGACAAGTTTGTGAAGAATTGCAAAATCTGTCAATATGCCAAAGGAAGGAGCCAGAATGCAGGATTGTACACTCCCTTGCCTATTCCAGACATGTCTTGGGACATGGTGAGTATGGATTTTGTTCTAGGATTGCCCAAGACTCAGAGAGGGAATGATGCAGTCTTTGTTGTAGTGGACATATTCTCCAAAATGGCACATTTTATTCCATGCTATAAAACTAGTGATGCCACCCATGTTGCTAACTTGTTTTTCAAAGAAGTTGTTAGATTGCATGGGTTGCCCAAGAGTATTGTTTCAGACAGAGACACCAGATTTGTGGGCGATTTTTGGAGGACACTGTCGAAGAAACTTGGTACCAAACTGAGTTTCAGCTCAGCTTACCATCCTCAGACTGATGGACAAACTGAGGTAGTGAATAGGAGCCTGGGAAATTTGTTGAGAAGTCTTGCAGGAGAGCATCCCAAGCAGTGGGATCATATATTTCCCCAGGCAGAATATGCATATAATGACTCACCAAACAGGAGCACAAGGCAAAGCCCATTCCATATTGTTTATGGAATGCACCCTAGAGGAATATCAGAGTTGAGAAATCTGGGAAGGGCAGAACTGAGAAGCGCAGATGGTGAGGAATTTGCTTCAAAGATCCAGGCCATACATGAACAAGTGAAACAGCAACTACAAGGCAGCAACATCAAATACAAAAGCAGAGCAGACTTGAGCAGAAAGGAAGTTCATTTTGAAGTAGGAGATCAGGTTTTGGCACACCTGAGAAAGGAGAGATTCCCAAGGAAACAGTATAACAAACTGAAGTTCAAAAAGATTGGGCCATGCAAGATACTTAGAAAGTTTTCTGCAAATGCGTATGAGATTGAATTACCTCCTGATGTTGGAATATCTCCCATTTTTAATGTTGCAGATTTGTACAAGTATGAGGATGATGGTGCAGAAGAAGGATCAGTAGACAAGGAACAAATTGAGTGGAAAGAGCAGCTACCTCCAGCACAGCCATTGCAACCAGAGAAGATATTGGACAAAAGAGTATCCAGGAAGACCAGAGGACAAGAGTACTTCCAATACTTGATCAAATGGAAGGACAAGCTAGAGGAAGATGCCACCTGGATGACTGAAAGAATGTTGCAGAAGATAGGCAGATTAGTGGAAGAGCTCATGGACAGGAGCCCATGAAGAAAATTGCCCTCGGGAGTCTGATGCAGGGGCATTAGACACTAGCCAGCAATGTAGGAGGTTTTGTCCACATGTTGTGGCTAGGAGGGTTCAAAGTCATCGAATTGTAACAGATAGGTGTCAATACCTTAGCTGACTGTTTCATTTAGATTAGTTAGAGTCCATAGAAGTCGAAAGGTTTGGATTCGATCCATCTGTCAGTTTCAGTTATTTGAATAATTGTAATTAGGCTTTTGATTTACTAAACGGTCCTCGCAGAGGAACCGAACAGACAAATGTTTATGTATATAAATGTAATCCCTCAGATGTATTATAGGGAGAGGAGGAGGAAAGAAGAGATTTATGCAATAAAACTCCGTGTACTGAGCAATTGCTTCCAGTTAAATGAATTTCAGTTCCCGTCGATTATCCAACTGTATTAAATCTTTATTTGTGAAGAAACTGGTTAACTGTGAGGCGATTGAACACTGGTCTGTGTGAAATCGTGAACAGGGTTGTAGCATAATTGCCGCGTTTCTCTGGTTATTGTTCTCTCGTGAATTATCCGAACGAATTCTGTGAATTAAAACCCAAGTGCAGGCGAAGTCTATATAGAAAAGCATGGTCGTTGGACTCTGTTCAATGGTGAAAATCCCGCTAAATAAAGAGATAACTTTGTTTTATTGTTAATTGAAATTCCTAACTGGAGTTAGACCCTGAGTTAAAGAGTCAAAGGATAGCTTAGTCCGACTTAACCTGGGTCAAGCACTGTTTCAAAACCGCGAGTGGAGTTGTTAAACCACCCTGCCCATATCGCACCGCTTTTGTGGGTTGAGTGGTATTCCCTGGTTGGGGAGCGATTCCATTGAATGGTGGACACATAGCACACGGTGGGACCGCGAAAACCGCTTTTCCGAGCGCCATCGCACGTTAACATTCGTACCAGGAGGTGGAGTGATATCGTCGGACACTGTCGATCTGGGGGGATGTCATCGGACGGTGGTCATTGGATGGAGATGCGCGAAGGATAACCGGGTACAGTGTGCATTTGATTGGCTATTGATATATATATGTGGGGCCCAGAGCGAAAGTTTTATTACAAATTTTTTGTTTAAAAGGAAAGCGTCGGGTATTAATACGAAGTCTTGAAAGGTTAAACATTTGTTATAAGGTTTGGCGATGAAATAAAGGCTCGGGAGATATTTTAAATTACAAAGTCGTTGATTATGTTTATTTGTCAAATTCCTCGAATTTGATAAATAAAACGCAAAGAATTTGGGAAGACCACGTGGCGAAGAATTAAGTTAATTACGGGGAAAATGCTGACAGAGTTACAGAAGCAGACCAGCTCTCCTTAGGGTGCCGACCTTCAGTTTTGTTGCCGTCAGAGGAGCATCTCCAGCACATTGAGGCAATGTTGCGCATTTTGGAGGAGCAGCAATTCTATGCCAAGCTCTCCAAGTGTGAGTTTGGGTTGTCGGAGATGTTGTACTTGGGACATATCATAGGGGTGGACGGAGTGAGAGTCCACAAGGAGAATATCAGGGCCATCAGAGATTGGCCAGAGCCGAGGAACGTGACAGAACTTCGGGGATTCATTGGAATTTGTACTTATTACATGAAGTTCGTCAGGAGTTTCTCATAGCTTGCTTCACCCCTTACAGATTTGACAAAGAAGGGGGCGTTTAGTTGGTTGGATATAGCATAGCGAGCCTTTGACAGGCTCAAGGAGGTGATGAGTAGCTGCCCAGTGCTTGCATTGCCGGATTTTATGCAGCCATTTGTTTTGGAGTGTGATGCATCGGGAGAGGGGATCAACGCAGTATTGATGCAGGGAGGACACCCTATAGCCTTTGAGAGTTGGAAACTCCTTCCACACAAGAGGTTGTATTCTATTTAAGACAAGGAGATGTTGGCCATCATGCATGCATTGGCCAAATTCCGGCAGTGTTTAGTGGGTAACAGGTTCAGGGTGAGGACTGATCACAACAGCCTCAGGTTCTTTTTGGAGCAGAAGCAGCTATAGGAGAGGCAGCAGAAGTGGATCAGTAAGATCCAAGCATATGACTTTGACATCGAGTATGTCAAGGGTAAGAACAACGTGGTAGCAGATGCCCTTTCACGTAGACCAGCCACGTTGTCTCTTATGAGCTTGGATACAGACTGGAGGGCTCGACTTTTAGTAGAGTACTCCAAGGACAGATTTGCATGTGAGGTTCTGGATGGACAGGTGGCGGATGACAGGTATAGGGTGGTCGATGAGATCATCTACTACAGGGACTGGATCTTCTTGACTGAGGGATCTCAGTTCAAGAAGAAGATACTTCAGGCATCACATGATTCACCATTGGCCGGCCATCAGGGGTTTACCAAAACCTACAGGGCCATTAGAGAGAGGTTCTCATGGAAGGGCCTCAAGGAGGATGTACTCCAGCACATCAGGGAGTGCGATGTTTGCCAGAGGAACAAGGGGGAGATGAGCCATCCCTCAGGATTATTGCAACCTCTTCCCATTCCGAAAGGGAAATAGGAGAGTATTTCGATGGACTTCATCACAGGGTTGCCCATGGTGTAGGGCAAGGATTGTATCTTTGTCGTCGTTGATCGACTGACAAAGTATGTGCATTTTTTCGCCATATCCGCGCACTACACAGCAGCACAGGTGGCCGAGCTGTTCTTCAGAGAGGTTTTCAGACTACATGGTCTTTCTAAGACCTTCATCAGTGACAGGGACAACCGCTTCATGGGCGGATTTTGGCAGGAGCTTTTCCAGTTGGTGGGGACAAAGTTGACACCGAGTACCAGTTATCACCCACAGACGGATGGACAGACGAAGATAGTTAACAAGTGGCTGGAGGGCTACTTGCGTAACTATGTCAGTGGACAGCAACGAGCATGGTTGAAGTGGTTGCATCTGGGGGAGTACTGCTACAACACTACACATCACATGTCCATTGGTATGTCACCATTCTATGCTTTGTATGGGTATCATTCTTTATCTTTTGTTGATGTGATGTTTGGTGCTAGTAAGGCTCCAAGAGCCAAGATTTGGATCCAAGAGAGTCAGGATATTCTCCGAGCTCTCAAGGACAATATGGCTACAGCGCAAAACCAGCAGAAGCTGTATGCTGACAGGGGTCGAGTGGAGAGACAGTTTGAGGTAGGGGACTTGGTCTACCTACGATTACAGCCATACCGACAGTCGTCACTAAAGCAGAAGGGAGCTGAAAAGCTCAAGCCCCGCTTTTACGGGCCATACAGGGTGATACGCAGGATTGGACAGGTTGCATATGAGTTGGAGCTGCCCCAAGGCAGTAAGATTCATAACGTTTTTCATGTATCATGCCTGAAGAAGGCACTGGGGGAGCAAGTGACAGTGACAGATGAGCTACCACCCAAGGATGATGAGGGGCATTTGGTGTTGCAGCTAGAGGCTATTATTGATACCAGGGAGAGGCAGCTACGGAGCAGGACAGTCCGGGAATTCTTGGTGAGGTGGAAGAATTTGCCGGACGAGGATGCCACTTGGGAGAGTGAGAAAATTTTGCAGCATCCATCACTTCAGTTGCTTGAGGACAAGCAACATTTTGCAAGGGGAGACTGTAATATTCCTAATTAGCTATGGCTAATTGGAATATTCGATTTTGCTCAATTTTGCTGTCTATAGTTTATTCATAAATAAAAAGGTGAGTGAAGAAGACATAACTCACTTTAGAAATAAAAGTTCACTCCCTAGTAGCACAACGTTGTAACTTAAGTGAGCCAAGGGGGCCAAGAGACCACGCAGAGAGGAGGCCCACGTAGACACATGGAGGGACTGCGCAGGCCAAGAGGGAGCATGTGGCAACGTTGGAGGAGGTGAGCCTTAGGGTTGAGAGGGGCTAACGCTATATAGAGGGGAGAGCCTCCTCATTTTGAGGATTCATTGTTGATGATATTGAGCTGGTCGTTTCGACTTCTTGAGCACGCTGGCTATTTAGCCTGTCTGCAGCACTGTTTAGTGCGTTGAGTGTCTCCGATCAGAGATCTCGCCCTTAGCCCCAGGGGACTTCGAGTGCCTGCTCGGGCAAGGTAGTTTCTTCAACATTTTGTGAGAGGATTTATGTTTGGGTTTTCTTGTGGAGCTGAGCATTCAGAGGCTACGCAGCCTTGAGAGGGAGGACGCAGTCCATTCTAGGGGAGCTCCGGATTGAGTTTCTTGCAGGGGTTTTGAGCTTGGAGATTAAGCAGAGGATCAGCCTTTGCCTTTGGGAGAAATTTGGTGGAGTTTGAGGCTGCATTTCAGGAGTTCCTATTCAGCCTTTGCGCAGAGCCTTGGAGGATAGCGTAATTCCCCAAGGGGGTGATTTTCGGGGGTCAACCATTTCAAATATGATTTCTGGGTTTTGCTGTGGTTGATGAGTAGAGGTGGAATCCAGATTTTCAGCTCATTCCGGTGAGGGGATCAGCCCCAAGTCATCAGTTGATTCCAGCAATAGCAACTACACGGCAGTTTTCCAGCAGCTGGGACGCAGTTCAGAGAGCAGCCATTTCTTGGATATTCTGAGAGTATTTCTTCACTTGCCTTGAGCAAGTCTAGGCGCCATCACTCTAATCACCTATTGTACTTCATTATATTTCTCAATATAATAAAATGGCTTAGCATTCTCTCTCTATATTTCTGGATGATTTGTCGTACATTCTATCTATGCTATTATGTATTAGCTTTACTGTTATCTTTATGTATTTTCGAGCATTCTAGTTCTATACCACTTGGTATGTTTATCTCATACTCTTAGACAGAGTCTGGAAAGGGCCAGGCAGCCTCCAGATCTCACCCTCTTCTCAGAGGTGAAATATCTGGTAAACGCCCTCCCAGTCCATCTCTGGTTGGAGCTTGCTTGTGTTTTAGAGATATCCCTGAAACGGGATATTACAGAGATGTCTACGACCAAGACCAGAGTGTCCATATGATAGTCATCCTCATCTGATTTGACAATTTAGTGTCAGCCTTCTAGCATTGGGGAAGAAGGCCAAGAAGTCCAGGAATCCATTCTGCAGTAGAATGAGGAGCCGGAGGGCATGAGAGTGGTTTGTGCCAAATCAGCGACCAAACTGACTCGCGTTGGGGAACGATTGAATTCCCTAATGGTGCAGCTACTGTACACATTAGAGAGTAGCATAAACCCTCTTCAGACATACATAGACGAGGACGGTACCACCAGTAGGTTGCCTCTACACGTTGGAGAGAGAGAGGCAGAGTTACCCAGTCATATCTCATGTATTGACCAGGATAGTGAGACGAGGCAACATGAGTTGCATAGGGTGCAGTGCTCGGAGGGTGGAGTTGTTGCGTTTATTGGTTCTCTTGCATTTGATCCCTCTCACGGGGTTGGATGGAGAGACGTATTGAGATCGTACCTGATAGAATGGGCTAGGTGTCGGGATGTGTCCATGGCAATAGTTCGGCAGCAGTTGTGCGTTACAAGAGGGGTTCGAGGGCCAAACTATTTTTGGGATCCAGGTGGGATTCCCAATCACATCATGGAGTCAGTCGGCGATGGTAGTATTTTTGCACTGTATTCGGGGATTGGGGGCACACACACCCACAATTTTCTATCAGAGTTTCAAGAAGCACTAGTGGTTAGCGGGATCAACAGGGATTAGGTGGACTTCGTGAGTTGTCCTAGCATGGAGTTGCAGGATGGTCAACATACTCTTTCAGATTCTTATCAAAGGAGGTGGCATCGACAGAACACCAGACAGAGCGTTGTATGGGGATGAGGCTTTCCTACGAATATCTGGGGTGCAGAGGACACTAGACAGCAACACCTTAGTGATATCGCCATTGGCACATAGGGGGGTTTGCCTGTTGGATCTATTTTAGAGGGTCAGGATGGGAGGTCCACCCATTCGAGGTCATGGAGGTGTGGTAGTAGATATGGTGACCCTGACAAGATGCAGGTTGCTACACACTAACTTAGCCTCTGTCCATGGCACTCTGTGGCATATATAGGTATTAGGTATACAATGATGAGCGCCTCTTGAGTATATCCATAGGGACTTGCATACAGTCACAGAGGAGCTGGTTATAGTCCCTTGATGCCCTCGTCATACAGGTCATCACTGATAATGCTGCTAATTGTAAGGTAGCAGGAGCAATTATTGAGGATAAATACCCCAACTTTTTTTGGTCTGGGTGTTTGGTTCACACAATGAACCTTTTGATGCATGATATCATCAAAAACAAACAACCTCAATTCAAATGGCTTGGTGATTTGTACAAGAGAGGTAAAAAAATGATAAAATTTATTACAAATCATAGCAATACCCATGGGCTTTTCCGTACTCACTCCAAATCGGAGTTGTTGAAGATAGCAAAAACTAGATTTGCTAGCTATTACCTCACCTTCAGGCGCCTTTTGAAGGTAAGAGAGTCATTGGCTGCAATGGTATCAAGCCCACACTGGCAGCTATTAAAGGATAGGGCAACAACAATAGTTGACAGGCAAGGTTTCGAACATGTGGAGGATACCGCCCTTGACCCTCTGTTTTGGGCACGTGTAAGGGAAATTTTGAATTTTACCAAGCCTATTTATAACATGATTCGGTTTGCAGATACTGATAAACCAGTGATTGGAGAGGTTTATGAGCAGATGGACAACATGTTGGGGCAAATAAAAGATATTGTTAAGGATAATGATCCCAACTTGTATGCTATGATTCATGACTGTGTGTGTGCATGGTGGAATAAACTCAATGTTCCACTACATGCTTTGGCATATATCCTTACGCCAAAATATTACTCTCCATCTTGGTTGGGCCAACCTGCACCTGGAGGTGGGGTTAGGATGAAACCTCACACAGATCTAGAGGTACAACAGGGGTACATGAAGGCATTGGACAAGTTGGTACCCAACAGGGAAGAGTGTGCTAGATTGCGCCTTGAATTAGGCAAATACTTCAGTTGCACTGCTAACTTTGGTTCTTTCCATGCAATGGAAGACGGGGACAGATTTGATGCTCTCACATGGTGGGAAGCATATGGCGGCATGGGACTTTTGCCAAAGTTGGCTAAAAAAGTTCTCTCACAAGTTGTGAACACTTCTTCTACAGAGAGGTGTTGGAGCACCTACAGCTTTATACACAATGTGAGAAGAAACAGGCTGAATGAAAACCGAGCTGAAAGCTTGGTTTATGTGCATTACAACTTGAGGTTGTTGAGCCATTATTGTGATCGGGCAAATGAGGATCAATCATACAGAGTCTGGGACAACAACCCAGAGGATGATAATTTGGAGGACAGCACGGTACATATGGAAGAATTGAAAGCATAACTTTTTAAGGATGATGATGAAGCATCAGTAGCACCGCCACACACAGGCCCAGTCCCACCATCTACTGGTAGCAGTGCGGGTGCCAGTGCCTGTGCTAGTGCCAGTTCTCGATATCACACTATTGTTCCTTTGCAGATCCAACCTCCACCTTCTAGTCATGGTCGTGGTACTTTTGAGAGTACTAGAAGACCACCATTTCCTCGTGGCTCGCACAAATTAGACATTTCTCGTGGGCGTGGCAAGGGGCCAGCCAGTAGATAAAATAGATTTGTTGTTTACTAGTATTTTCTATTTGTTGTTGACAGTTGAACAGTTGAAACTTGACTCTTTCATATATTTAATGACAATTGAAGTTTGAAGTTTGAATTTGAAAGGTGAAACTTTGAAGTTGGCATTTATAAGTTTACAAGTCATTATGAATTATGAATATGATGCTTCATGAAAGTTATATGGTGATCAATGAATCACTGATGATAAATGTTATATAATATCAATGATGATAAATGTTATATATTGAATTTTGAAATCAATGAATCAATGATGATAAATGTTATATATCAATGATGATAAATGTATATTGAATTTTGAAATCAACGAATCAATGATGATAAATGTTAGATATTGAAATTTGAAATCAATGATGATAAATGTTATATATCAATGATGATAAATGTTAGATATTGAAATTTGAAATCAATGATGATAAATGTTATATATCAATGATGATAAATGTTATATATTGAATTTTGAAAGCTTGAAACGTTCAGATTGATGATTTGCGAGACTCAAGAGTCAATATGTTGTATGCTTCCAACTCGTGGGCATGGTTGATGAAGATTATAACTTCTAGATGATTGATGTTATATGATTCAATCTATGTTTTTATGTTTTTTATGTCTAATTCATCATTCTACATGTTTTTGTTGACATATATGCATCAAAATATAATATATATATATATATATATAAATGCTCCGGACCGGAAGCTTCTAAAAATGGCGCTCCTGCTCCCGCTTCGCGTTTTCGCTCCCGTTCCCAAGTAACCTTGGGTAAGCAGCCAGAGAACATCATAGATTTATTCCCCAACAGCAGAAGAAGTCTTTGTACAGAAAAAAGGGAAAGAACATGTTGAGGGGAGACTGAAGTGCAAATTCTGCAAGAACAGATAAGAGAGGACTGAAAATGAAAGTGGTAGAAGAACTTGTAGGCCAACCTATTGTTAATGAAGATGAAGCACCCAAAAACTGAGAAGTTGAGCCAAAACATTTTTGTTTAAGTTTATAGCTTGCAAGTGACACCATTTTTGTGTTAGAAGGTTAATTTATGAAGAAAACTACCAAATCTGCATTTTCAGTCATATCAGGCAGTTTCGTAGCGAGCTCCAGGCTTGAGGGCCAAAATTCGCTATGAAATTTTTGAAGAATGCTTTTTATTTAAAAAATCAGTTTTATGAAGATCCAAGGAGGGAAATAAATGGTATTTAGTTATTTTTACCTGACAAACACTTTTTGATTAGAAGAGGTGGCAGAAGAGTAGGTTAAAAGGCAAAAGTGGGCACGCTACGAAACTGCCTGGAGATGCTCTGTTTTGTAGTGTGGTATTCTTAAAGGGTTTTTGAAGGTTTGAAAGGTATATGGAAGACCAGCCAACCACCTGGAGGCATCCAAACACATAGTAGGCCATCTCAGCAAATATTCATTACTTGGCATGTGTGTCATTCATACAAACTAGCATGGAGACAAAATTCTTTAATGTTAATCCTTTCCTAGAAAATAGGACAGTTGTTGCTAAATTATTGGGGAGTACATTCATGTCTTGATCATGGAGAATGCCATTTGAGCATCTCATCTCTATCTATGTAATTGTCCCACTATTAGAGAAGTGGAGGGAATAAATGTAATTAGAGTCCTATTAGGAGAGTAACTCTTAAATGACTAGGTGTCTTTTTATGTTCCAGAAATATAGTTTTCAGTTGTAATTAGGTGTCAAAGTCAGGTTTCGATGATCTAGCTAGCTAAGTAGATCCTATGTAATGTAAAAAGAGTCTATTTATAGACAGAGGATCGAAGAAGAAAGGGTTGGGGGATGGTTACTCGACACTACCACCATTGTAATCTTTGTCTATCGGTAATATACAGTTGCAGCAGCCTATTTCAGACCTAAGATTTTTCTCTGTATTCTTATATATGTTTCTTCTGTCAATATTTTACTTTCTCTCCATTTTTCTAGTTGTATAATCACTTGGAATTCATGATTACATGCTCCAACTTCCTTTATACACCTAGTTTGTTGTTTTGTCATGTTTTATTAGTTTGCTTATGTATAATCACTTGGAATTCATGGTGACATGATCCAACTTCCTGTATGCATATAGCTTGTTGTTTTATCCTTCATGTATGGTTTAATAAGAATACAATTGCCTCAAATTGCATGAGATAATTTTACTTGTGACTTAGTTTTCATATTGACTCCATGCCGAATGGTAGTTACTGGTTTACATCTTTCACCTATACAAAAACATCACATTCAATCCAATTCAGATTTAGCCATCTGTTTTCAAGTTATTCATTGAATATCCTTTATCCTTTTTAAGAGAGCCCTCTCAAACTGGAAAGGCTAATCTCCAGTTACAATTTGGTTTGAAATAGTTACTCCAAATTGACCATTGAAGCAGCCCAAGAGGACGCAATTTGGTGATAACATGTTGTTCAGCACACGGGTGTTTCCAAGCAGAGATCCTAGCCTTTGCTTCGGTGGACTTCGAGTGCCAGGCAAGGAAGGTGTTCCATCTTGGTCTGATTAAGTTCAAAAGTAGAGAACCCATACCACAACGCAGAGACTTCTTCAGTGGCGCAGAGACAGTCACAGCAGCGCAGAGGCTGCGTAGTCACTTGAGGGAGTCACTCAGGGAGTTGAGGAGTGAAGGGAGATTTTGGAGGAGATTTGGTGGGAAGGCTTGGGATGCCTTCGAACACGGATTTCAGGCATTTTGGTGGCTTCCAACAGCATAATTATCAGGAGGACCGAATTTCCTAGCAGCAGAGGCATCGAAGCCCAAGAGGGCCATTTTCCAAGGTCAAGCTTTGGCCAAATCCTTCGCGGGTTATTATGGGTTTGTTGAGTAGAGGCCCGAATTGATTTCCTGAATTTTTCTGAGCAGCGTAGCAGGCCCTAGAAGAAGATCATTCTAGGCAACAACACCATTTCTAGGCATTTCCAGCGTAGAGCTACAACCATGCAGAGCAGATAGATAGAGGGTGTCCGACACTACATTTTTGGGCTTCTCTAGCTTGCCTTGAGCAAGCCCAAGTGCATTCTTTCCAACACCTAATTTGTACACTTCTTCATATTAATAAAATGGCTCAGCAGCGTAGTTTTGATGGTTAATTGGTATTTTGACGTGTGTGTTTATTTTCTGTGCATTTTTATGTCTATGTGTGCGTGTTATTACCGTAAATTATCCTTAGGGATATTACAGTGGTTTCAAAGCTCATAGACTTGGCTCAACCTATGGGAGCAACGCAGTCTATGATATCGGAAGACAAGCAGAATGTGACATACCGGAGGCAGAGGTACAGGAGTAGGGAAAGAGAGTTAGAAATCCCTCCAGACCCTGTGACCATTGAACCAGAGGTTGTTGAGACAAGAATGAGGGATGTAGAAGGGAAGAAGAAGAGCAAGGAGGAGGATTTTTCTCACCTCCTACTGAAGGCAGTGCAGGACCTTTTGAAGAACATTGAGGAGATGGGTCACCGGAATAGTAATGGTAGCAAAGTTAAGGGAATCCAAGGGGATTTTTAGGTGGGAGAAGGATCCGGCACCTCGCAGCACTAGGCATCACTTAACCCCAATATGCCTACCATACCATACACACCCCCACGGTATACCATTCCTACGATCCTAGTTTCAGGAGTGGGAGGACAACAAGAGCAAGAGGAAGCACACTATGGAGAGTACTTCCTGGAGTACCATTCCTATGGCTCGAAGTTTGGGAGGGTCATTACTTTCAAAGATTTCTATCAACTGAAGGGTAGCAACAAACCCAGGGGACAGAGTGGCAGAGGCTACATGCAGGGGGCTAATTTACAGTGTACCATGGGGAGGTTGTTTGTCCTTATTTTTTATGGCTCCTCTAAGAGCTCGGCCAAGGCATGGGTTGAAAATCTGGATGTTTATTTCCAGTTGAACCAGATGACCAAGGGAGAAGGCAATCAAGATTTCCACACTGCATCTGGAAGGGGAAGCTCATGACTGGTGGTTCCATGTGCTGACCACACTAGGGAACACAGGGGTCATAGCATATGATGAGTTTACCAGGAGGGTGCTAGAGAGGTTCAAGAGGAAGGACCCTGAGGAGTATTTTGGGGAGCTGACTAGGCTCAAGTAGTCCGGGAATGTAGAGATATACATTCCAGAGTTTCTGAGACTATTTGTAATGGCGCTAAACTTATCAGAGTCCAGGAGGATTTACATGTTCATAAAGGGACAGGAAGAGCTATTACGAGGGCTAGTGAGGTCCAACAGTGTAATATTCCCAATTAGCAGCAGCTAATTGGAAATATTAATTTTGATCAATTTTGCCTTATATAATTAAATTATAAATAAAGGTGAGTAGAGGGGGACATAACTCACTCTAAAAATAAAGTGCACTCCCTAGTAGACACAATGTTGTAACTTAAGTGAACCAAGGGGGGAAAAAGGACCACGTAGGGAAGGGGCCCACGTGAACACTTGGAGAGACAGCGCAGGTTGAGTTGGCAGCATGGGGGCCAAGGAGGCTACGTTGGATGAGAGGCCTAGGGTTTGAGAGAGAGAGGCCAATGTTATATAAGGAGGAGAGCCTCCTCATTTAAAGCATTCAGTTGTTGATGATATTGAGTTAGACGTTTTGTCTTCTTGAGCACACTGGCTGTTTAGCCTATCTGCAACACTGTTTAGTGCATTGAGTGTCTCCGGTCGGAGATCTCGCCCTTAGCCCCGGGGGACTTCGAGTGCCTGCTCGGGCAAGGTTATTTCTTCAGTATTTTGTGAGAGGTTTTGTTGTTTAGTTTTGCTGCGGATCTGGGCTTTCATAGAGACTGCGCAGTCACTGGGAGAGAGGACGCAGTCCATTTTGGAGGTGCTCCGGATCGGGATTTCTGCATGAGATTTAGCCGAGATTTTGAGCAGAGGATCAGCCTTTTCCTGTGGGAGGATTTTGGTGGAGTTTGAGGCGGTTTTTCAGTCATTCCCATTTAGCCTATGTGTAGAGCCTTGGAGTTCAACGTAATTCCCCAAGGGGGGTGTTTTCTGGTGATTTTCGGGGGTCGACCATTTTTTATATGGTTTCTGGGTTTTGTCGGGATTGGTGAGTAGAGGAGGATTGCAGATTTTCAGCTCATTCCGGCAAGGGGATCAGCCCCTAGTCTTCAGTTCATTCCAGTAGTAGCAACTACACGGCAGTTTTCCGGCAGCTGGGACGTAGTTCAGAGAGCAGCCATTTCTTGTATATTCTGAGAGTATTTCTTCACTTGCCTTGAGCAAGATTAGGTGCCATCACTCTGATCACCTATTGTACTCCATTATATTTCTCAGATTAATAAAATGGCTTAGCATTTCCTCTCTATGTTTCTGGATGAGTTGCCGTATTTTCTTTCTATGCTATTATATGTCTGCTGCACTGTTATTTTTATATACTCTTGAGCATTTTAGTTCTATACCACTTGGTTTGTTTATCTTTCACTCTTAGACAGAGTCTGGAAAGGGCCAGGTAGCCTCCGGATCTCGTCCTCTTTCAGAGGCAGAATATCCGATAAATGCCCTCCCAGTCCATCTCTGGTTGGAGTTTGCCGTGTTTTAGAGATATTCCCGAAACGGGATATTACAAACAGACCCACTACGCTGCAAGATGCAGTGGGGAGAGCTAGGGACCTATACGATGCCCTACCCAGAGCTAGGGCACCTCTGCCAAACAAACCTGGTTTACATCAGAGGGGGGGAAAATATGAGAGTCCCACCACCGAGAGCTAAAACCATGGACATGGGCTACTGGATGATGACTCCCAGAGAGACCTTCGAAGGAAGAAGCTATGCTTCACTTGTCAGGAGCCATGGGCACCAGGCCATAGGTGTGCAGTAGGCAAGGCCCATTACATAGAGGTATTCTCAGACAGTGATGGGGAGGAGGAGACATACTTTGAGATGGGAGGAGATGACATCACAATACCTCAGGAGAGAGGACCACCATCACCACTACTAGGGGGAGCTTCATTTGCAACTTCTAGAGGGGTCCTCGCATCATTGTGTAAAGTACCCAAGTTTCTGACTATGAGAATTAGGGGGGATAATTCAGGGGCAACGTGTATCAGTGTTAATGGATAGTGGGGCCTCCCACAACTTTATTGATGCCCAGATAGCCTAGAGGAGAGGCATCACCACAAAGGAGTTTGAGGGGTTTTTAGTCCTTGTGCCGGGTGACAGGACTATGCAGTGCACACGCTATGTTCCCGCCTTGACTATGACTATGGGGAACTACTCTATGACAGAACATTTCTTTGTGGTGGATGTATCGGACACCAACATAGTGTTGGGAGTACAGTGGCTCTATTCATTTGGAAGAGTCACCACTGACTGGCGGAAGTTGGATATGGAGTTTGTAGATCCAGCTGGCAAGCCAGTATTGCTAAGGGGTATGCACTCCTACCCACCGCAAACAGTCTTGGCCCATAGGATGGAGGCTGAATTGTGGCACAAAGATGTTGAGTGGGCTGTAGCGTTGAGGATTTCAGAGGCTAGGAGTGTGGCCAAGTCATCACATCCATAGATTCAGGGTATCCTTGACAGGTACTTTGTAGTATTTGGAGATATATTGTTGGGTCATCCATCAATGATAGGGAGAGTCACACTATTCACCTGCACTGAAATGCATTCAACAAGAATTCACCATTCTCGCTGACTGACTACGGACTGCTTTGATGACTAGCAAGGTTTTTACTACTCTGGTCGAGTTGGGATTGACTGATCAATTTCTTCTTGCTACTTAACATTATCTCCTTTACTCCACAACCACAGCTCCCCTAGGGCGTTTTAGCAACTAAGAAACATGTGGCTCCCAATATTACAGTTCTCGGCCAATGATAATTAGAGCGGCTTCCGTACACAGTGATTCGCAGCATGTCTCAGATGATCGATTACATAAGTTCTTTCTCCAACAGTGTCCCGATATATGCACTTGTTAACATTGTGCTCTTTCTATTTACTCGACCTCCTAACAAGAAGTAACGTGACCTCTTTTCTGGCTCGAATCACCTACTGGTGTATTTGACCAGCCTCCAAATCGATCTGGCACTATGTGCACAGACTCTACTCCAGGCTACTGGCGTAAAATATCACTCTTCCTCAAGCTCACGCTCATACAAATTAGCAGCAAATAGTTTAAATTAATTGCTTATAACACCAATGTTGACTGTGGAAATATAAATTGCTTTAGCCAGAAACTGATGGTTTTACTCCCAGAAGTTTAAGACACGGTCCACAAATAATTATCTCTTCTTGATTGCAGGTTCTCTCTTGAACTATGTGCATGACCCGAATTCGCCACTTTTGCCTCTATGTTAATGCCATGACTTGGACATCGTTCTCTGTACTAGGGAACTCATCCCTTTCAGTGGCCTTGTCCCCCTTTTCACCTTCTGCTAGGAAGAGACCGTGTGTATCTTGCCAATCACATCAGATCCCGTGCATGCGCACAACAATCTCGGCTTTGAAATGGGTGACTTCCAAGAAAATTTCAGATCTACAAAATGGATGATTTTTACGACCCTTCACAATAATGCTCAACGCCTTCACAAAAATGTGAAATAATAATTGGGCCCTTACTTTAACTCTCCACCCTTTTAATAATAAGCATTGGATCATATAAAAATTATGTGATACCGCCACACACAAAAAAATTGATATAATTTGATCGATCGCCCTTATAATTTTGGATCTCGAATTTTTTGAATGATTATTAAGCAGTCAACAAAATCAAGGAAATTTGGATAGCACTTTATAGCAGGAATTTTGTAGAATAGTTAGTGCCCAAAACATATATATATATATATATATATATATATTTTTTTTTAAATTTTATTATTATTATTAATTTTTTTTTTTTAAAAAATTCTGTAACAGAATGATGGCATTGGCACCTTCCAAAATAGACCTTAGACAATATGCAATTAAAACCCTCAAGCTGGTAGAAACACCAGCTTTGATACCATTGTAATATCCTAAACGGGATACTTGGCTAATTTTGCAAAATCTAACTCAACCAAAATTTCTCCATAAAATTACCATTCAATTAACAAAATATTTCCATGTAAAATATAACAAATAGAGTGCATGCAATTCAATAATATGATCAGAAGAAATATTTTCATATTTTATTATAATAGAAATTGGGGTTTACATGCTGATATAATAAAATAACTGAGATGGAAAACTAGCTTCAAGAATCTTCTCCAATGTGGTGTTGGCCCTCCAAAACTAAACTGAAGTGTCACGACTGAGCTCTCCCATGAATTATAGATGAATTCACCAAGGGAAGATGGGTACTCTACCAATCTAACTGAATCACCCAAGGGTTTCCGTCCTGGGGCTACCAATGAAGTAGAGAATTGGGTTCTCAACCTCTCATACAAGAAGAAATATGAAATCCATGATGTCCTCTAATGGCCTCCTCCTCCTCTTTTATAGATCGGATGGACCCCTCTAAAACATCATATTTTATTATTATTTTAATCATTGAGCACTTTTCCCGCTTTTATTCCATTTAAAATATTCTTTTTAATGTGGGAAAGGGTAAATTGGCCACCATGCCTCCTTAGGTCACTGAAAATCAATAGTAATCATCCCATCTTGTATATCTCCTCATTCTGGTTCCAACGAGCTATTAGATCAAGGTGTTCCGTTAAGTTTTCCTCTTGGAATGCCACCTTAAGCGTAATTAATTGAGTTAAGCCCAATAATAACCCTATTTTTTGAAAGTTGTCAGAATGCAAAAGAACAAAAGACAATTTGTGCAGATGATGGAATGCACCAAGCAAATTCCATAGGATCCCATAGAAACTCCTAAAATCCCCACGAAACATCTCCAAAATCCCCTGTGCCCGCTGATGAAGTAAACCTGCCCCTGTGACCTGTCTGCCCCAACCCTGAAAGTCCATCCTAACCATGACATGAGGAACACAAGAAAAAGGAACATCACATCTAAGTGACAACATTTCCTGGCGTCATTGTCGGGGATAGATTTTTTCTTTCCTTCGTTCTCACGACATTTTTTCAATCCTTCATCTTTCCATATTTTCATTTGAGCCGACAATGACAACATTTTCTAGTGTAGTTGCCAAGGACCAATTTTTTTATCCTTGGTTTTCACGACATCCTTTTCATCATATTATTTTCTCATCATTCCTTATCCCATCAACGCTACAATTTCTAGCGTCATTTTTTTCTTATCTTTTCATCACCTTATCTTTTTTCCTCTCACTAATCCTTTCATCTTCTTTATCCACACTTTCAGCACCTGGACATTTTGGTTGGTTTCCTATTTGGGTGGCAACTCCACTTATTCATCCATTTACAAGAGCTTACTCTAGAAGAAAACTTGTTAGCTTGGTTAATCCCGCTCCTGATCCTGAAAAGGCTCTAAGAGCTCGGTTAAACAAATTAAATTCTAGAAAGAATTTAATCTTTCTCGGACAGGAATCCCTCCCTGATATCCACTTGCTTTTAATTAATCCTACCAATCAAGAATTCATGGATTATTTCAGTCCTTGCAACTTTTCCAACATTCAGGGGTATTCTCATGACCTCTAGGTGATTCTGCTATGAACAAGATTCTAACATTGCAATCCAAATTGTTGATCACATAAAGAAGTTCAACACCTTTCTGCAAAGATATGCTCATGCGACGACATACAATCATGAGGATGTTAGAATGAGATTATTTTTCCTTTCATTAGAAGATAATGCATTGGATTGGTTTCATGACAAGCTGGATAATCCTTTTGAATCTTTGCGAGCCCTCACTAATGCATTCAAAGATAAATTTGGGGACAAACGAGAAGGGAAATATTTCTTCAAAGAGCTTAACTCTATTAAGAAAATAAAAATGAGATAGTTGAAGAATTTAATCAAAGATTTAACGGTCTTCTAAAGGATATGAATCAATATTACAAGCTACCTAACAAAACAGTGTTAGAGAAATATCTTGAATCCTTTGGTGTTGATACTCAGTATGAGATAAGACATGCCAAGCCTGTCACTTTAGTTGTTGCTCATAATGTTGTTGAGGAATTAGAAAAGGATAAGAAAGCTTCAGGTAAGTATGAGATTCCTAGTTTTGAAAGAGGTCTGACTAAGTCTAAGGTAAAATAAATTAAGGATGTAGAGTATGATCCCATTAAAGAATTAACATAAATGGTTAAGGAAATGAGAATTGAACATGCTCAAAAAATAAGTGCCATTTAGTCTAGGTTGATTCAGATCAAAAGAAATCAAGCACAGAATGTGAAAAATTCAATCTTGAAATACTACTACAGTGATAGATTTATTTCTCCTACTTATTCTTCCAATAAGTTTACAAAATTCTTCTAGTAAATTTTGAAATAAACACTACAGCAGTAATCACCCAAGTAAATGTAGAGAACAAAACAGTAAAGAATACAAGCATAAGAATCAATCACATAGACACAGTTATTTTTGGTCAATTGTCCTCGGAAAAACCCAATGTGGGAAAACCGATGTAGCAGTTGAGGGTTTATATATTAATCTTCAACAGTGAAATCTTTACAAGGAAAGTCTGGCAGAAACAACTAAGAAATTTTCTTGAGATACACCTGAGATAATTCTCCTTCAATCCTTTGAAGAATTTCTGACACCTGAGGGGTTCCCTAGCCCTCCCTGTGCCACTTTGCGTGTCTCTTGCGTAGCTCTCTACGTCAACGTAAGCCTGTGTTACTACTGGGTGAGACCTCTGCGCTTCTCCGAGGTTACTTCCCTCAGGTTACTGAACACTTTCCTGACTTGCTTTCCAAATGACCCTCAAGCCTTCTTTTATAATCTTCACATTGATGAATCAACGACCCAGATTATAAGTCTAATCGATGGCTAAGATTAAAACTTGAAATCTTCGTTCTCTAGAAGATTCACACTCTGTTTTATTAATACCAATTAATTATTTAATTTCCCTAAGTTTAGACTTAGGGTCTCCATTAAAATAATTAATTATTTTAATAAAACATGAACCGAGTGGAATTTCCACAAACGGTTTTTGGGTTCTTTGGAATACTGGTGTCTAAGCCTCCTCACCAAATTTGAGACTTAGATCACTTTCCGATGCTACAAAAATCAACACTCCCTCTTAGCAAGGAAAGTGTTTTAGCAATATGCCTGCTACATACTGCTCTGACCTTGAAATATTCTCTGCGTTGTTGATGCCTGGCTGCTGCTGACCCTCATCTGTTGCGTTTTTGCCTTCTGTACTGTTGCCCATGACACTGCCATTGCCTCTGCCTCATCTCTACTGCAGCTCCCTCTCAATTCTGCATCAGTCCATTTCTGCTATTGAAATGATTCTTGATCATCCCCATATTCTCTCCGAAGTAGACAGATTTTGTCTTTCCCAGAGCCTTAGTAAGGATGTCTGCCACCTGTTCTCCTATCCGAGTGTACTGTAATTGTACAACTCCCCACTGGACACAGTTTTTGATGAAATGACACCTGATGTCAATGTGCTTCGACCAATCATGGAACACAGGATTTTCAGAGAGCTTGATGCAACTTTGATTATCACAGAGAATGTTAGTAGCTTCCATCTTTTCCTTGAGTAGATTCAAAAGCAGCTTCCTAAGCCATATAGCCTCGCACGAAGCAGTGCTTGCAGCCATATATTTTGCCCCAGCTAATCTCAAAGCCACGAAATTTTGTTTCCTGCTGCACCAGGAGGTCATTCCTGATCCAACTTTGAAACAATACCCACTGATACTTTTCCGATCTACTGGGCTCCCAGTCTAATCTGTGTCACTGAACCCACCCAATATGATGCCATTGCCTCGGGTGTATCTCAATCCAAGCTCGATCGTTCCCTGCAAATATCTGAGAACATGCTTGGTTGTTGCCCAATGTGCCCTCCTTGGTTCCACCATGAACTAACTAAGGGTGTTGACAACATAATCGATGTATGTCCTAGTGTTGACCAAATACATCAGGGACCCTATGAGCTGCTTATACAAGGTAGGATCAGCGTCATCATCTTTAGAGATGTATCAATTTTCTTCTAGTTGGAGATCATTGGTGTAGCCATGGGTCTACAACCCTCAATCTTGAACCTCTTCAAGATTTCTGTAGCATATCTCCCTAGACCAAGGAAGATCTCACCCTTCTGCTGCCAAAATTTCAATCCCAGAAAATATTCCATCAACCCCAGACCCTCCATGTCGAATTCTGCAGCTAAATTCTCCTTGCAGTCCTTGATGAGTCTAGATGATCCTGCCAGGAATAGGTCATCTACGTACAGTACCAGTATCAAGGGCTGATCCCCTACTCTCAGATAGTAGAGATTGGGATCTGCGTCACTCCTGACGATTCCCATTTTCTGCAAGTAGCTATCAATTCGACCATACCAAGCTCTATGGGCTTGCTTAAGTCCACACAAGGCTTTCTTAAGCCTACCAATGAGTTTTTTTCTCATGCATCTCAAAGCCCTTTGGTTGTTCGATATATACTTCTTCTTCTATCACCCCATTCAAGAACGCAGTCTTGACGTCCATTTGGTGAATCTCCCATCCCATCTGCGCAACAATGGATATCACAAATCTTATAGAAGTATATCTGGCGACTAGGGCGAAGGTCTCTTCATAATCTATCCCTTCCTTCTGAGCATACCCCTTTGCCACAAACCTGGCTTTTAATTTTTCTACGCTACCATCTGCAGTATATTTGATCTTGTAGAACCATCTTGAACCCACAACTAATTTTTTCTGAGGCCTAGGAACCACCTCCCAGACATCATTTGTCATGATGGAACTGTACTCTTCCACCATTGCATCGACCCATACCTGATGCCGAGCTGCCTCCTGAAAACTAGAGGGTTTCCCAACCTGTGTTACTAAGGCTTGGTAACTATCCGGTTGCTTACGCTCCCTCTTCTCATTTCTGGGGGTCTCAACAAACTCCTCTGCATTCTTCAGAATTTGTCGTAATTCCCTGCTCATCCTACCACTGGTACTGGCTGGCTCTACCTGCTCCCCCTACTAGCTGTTGACTTTTGGGTAGCATCGAATATGCTCTAGCTCTGAAACTTTGTGGAGGGGCTAGAACACATGAGATATCCAACATCCAGAAATCGTTTGGAGAAATTCCACTCAAAGCCTAAGTTATTCAAATAGTTAATTATTTTAATGGAGACTATATGTCTTAGGGAATTTAAATAATTAAAGTGAATTAATTTTGACATGTGGGTGAGAATGTCCCAAGTGATGAGGATCAAGTATTTTCAAATCTTAGTCGTTGATTAGAGATTAGATCACAACTGTTGAATGTTCAATAGGAAAAGTATTAAAGGAACACTTGGGTTCAGTTGGAGAACACACATAGAGTGGCAGCACTTGAGCTAAGTCGAAATTTTGCGGTGCAGTTTGCTGAGAATTTTCAAGTGAGCTTGCACTGCAACGAGGGGCAGTTCAACAGTGGGATTTCTGAGTCCAAGGCCGAGAATACAATAGCAGAGGGGCAGATTCGTACCATAGAGCAGCACAGGCCCAGGAGGGGTGAGACAGAGGCAGCGTAAGGCCAGGAGGGGTGACGCAGAGGTAGTGTAAGCCCAGTTGGGGTGACACGGAGCCAGAAGGGTTCACGCAGAGGGACGCAGAACCGGAAGAGGGTGATGCAGTCACTTAGAGAGTTGTGCTGAGATTTCAGTGGGCTAGATCGGGCTCGTATTCACCATATCAGACAAAGTGACGCAACCACACTGAAGGGCATCACAGTGACTGCGTAGGCACCTGTGGGGTTCTTCATTCTCCGCTGAATCAACCATAATATCTGTCTCCAGAGATAGACGTACTTATGCCAAGATTTTCTCTGTTGGGTACACCACTACTAGTACCCTAGTTTGTATTCAGAAATATGCATAATAATAAAAACACTCAAGAACTGTTACACTGGTTTTCCCGCATTGGGTTTTTCCGGGGACATTTCTCCGAAAAATATTGTGTGTCCTTTGTCGAATGTGCTTAATTTTTCAGTACTTCATCTGTATATTTGTGTAGGCAGTACTGTATTTACTTCGATATTTTTCTTGTATTATTCAGAAAAATAACTTGTTAAGTCAATAAAACAAGTAGGAGAAGTAAATCAGATTACTGCTGAAGGATTTTTGTTTAGTAAATTCAGAAATTTTCACATTGTATAAGAGCTATTGCAGATCAAGGAGAGCTAAAGCCATTAGTGAAGAGGCAAAGTTTTTGCTGCAGGAGAGCAGCTATGATAGCACATATCCATAAAGAGGCAACGCAACACCAGAGGGACAGTGCGGGCCCAAGAGGGATGATGCAGAGCCTATTAAGCCCACGCAGACCCATAGGGGTGACGCAAAGCCATTCTAGCTCATGTAGAGCTGGCGCAGAGGCTCACGCAGGTTCAGAAGGGTGACGTAGTCCGAGAGGAGGTAACATTGTGCCGGTTGCCGTGGCTGGAAGTGCAGTTTTGTTCTTCAGAAGTTGCTGGTGGGGCATTGTTCTGTCGATGCAGAACAGTCTCTAGCAGGGTTGACAAAGTAAGGGGGAACAGTTCCTCAGCAGACTTTCTCATCACAAAGTCTGAAGTCTGATCAGCGGAGTGATTGGAGAGGGCTGATTCGACAGGAGTTGGTGGAGGATTTCTAGGAGGGAAATCACTTAACTAAGTGAGCTTATTCTCTAGAGGGTTTCTAGTGCCAAGAAACCCAGATCTATGTCTTTTGTTGAGGGTAGCAGCAGAAGTAGGGAGAGGAGTTTTTCTGCTTCAATATATTTTGAGCAGATATGGCCACACATGGATTGAGGTATCAGGGATAGGTTGGATGGAGTATCCAACTTCGTCATCTGGAAGGCCAGAATCTTGTCAGTCCTTGATGAGTATCGCATCAAAGTTCATGCCAAGAAGGTTGTAGTTGTTCATGTTGATGCTAATCTATTGAAGAAGTATGAGAAAGCTAAAGCAAGGGCCAAGCGCTTGATTATGGACGGGGTCAAGGATCATGTGGTCCCACACATTGCTCAAAAGAACACATCAAATGAGATGTGGACAATGTTGACCTCAATGTATCAGGGGACCTCTGTCCAAAGGAGAATGCTTCTGGAGAATCAACATCGACTATTTCAGATGCATAAGGGAGAGGAAATCAACCCCTTCATCATTAGATTAAAGGCGATTCGTGATTAGCTGGATGTTATGGGGGCCACTACTGATGAGGGTCTATTGGTTAGGACTGCCCTGAACACAGTGTCTGAAGAATGGGAGACCTTTTTCCAAGGCAATTTGGGCAAAGCGACACTTCCAAATTGGGAAGACATGTGAGCAACTCTTCGACAAGAAGAGATCCGGAGGATGACCAAGGTGGGCACCACCAGTGGCAGAATCAAGATCAAGAAGGAGGAGGAGGAAGATGTGGCTCTCGCATCTAAGGGACAACAAGGGCAGCGAGGGAAGAAGAATAGAGACCTTTCGAAGGTCAGGGGCTTCAGATGTGGTGAACTAGGACATTTCGCCACTACTTGTCCTCAGAAGAAGAAGGTCAAGGAAGATTCGGATTGTAAGCCTGCAACAACGAAGAGTGATGATGGGACTAATGACGATGTGGCTATGAGTGCTCGTGTGCCTTGAGAGAAGAGGTGGGGTGACATAGATCTGTATATTGATCTATGGATAATAGTAAGGGGCAAGATCCTTGAAGTGCCCAAACTATTGGATCACATACAAGCTACGGGAGCCCTTAATGACTTGACAATAGTAGGATGACTGGAGTCAGTTGGTGCAGAGGATTATGGAGGCACATTGGCAGTGCTAGGACGCTGAAGACTGAAGCAGCGCAAAGCAGAGGCAACAACAACATAGAAGCAGTAGCGCAAAGGTTGATGGGATTTCAGCAATGCAAAGGCAGTGCTTACACAGTGAAGAGTAGTAGCAACGCAAAGGCACCAGAGGGTCAGCGCATATTACCAGCAGAGGGTGTTCAGTATCGAGATGCAGCCAGACTCACTTGTCTGTCAGGATTTTGGGTGATGTCTTTCAGTTGCTTAACTCTCAGCAACTGAGTTGCAGTGCAGCAGTTAGTAGTGGCAATGTTATGGACAAAATGATGCATACTTTGAGAGGGAGTTGTATTATAGATGATGCAGTGACTGAGGCAGAGTCATGGGCAATAGAGCAGAGGATGAGGGGCAGGAGGCCAAGCATTAGCAGTGCAGGGGAACAATGCCATGGATCAGAGTAACACTTCTGGATTGAAGTGTTGCTAGAGCACATCACTCGCTATGAGGGAGTGTTGATTTTTGGGTAGCATCGGATGTGCTCTAGCTCCGAAACTTTGTGGAGGGGCTAGAACACATGAAATCACCAAGACCAAGAAATCATTTGGAGAAAATCCACCCGGAGCCTAAGCTATTCAACTAATTAATTATTTTAATGGAGACCCAAATTCTAACTTAGGGAAATTAAAAAATTAAAGTGAATTAATTTAGAGATGTGGGTGAGAATGTTCTAAGTGACGAGGATCAAGTCTTTCCTAATCTTACTTGTTGATTAGATATTATATCACGGTCATTGAATGTTCAACAAGGAAAAATATTAAAGGAAGGCTTGGGGTCAGTTGGAGAACAGACACAGAGTGGCAGCACTTGAGCTAAGTCGAAATTATGGGGCGCAATTTGCTGATAATTTTCGAGTGAGCTTGCAGTGTAGCGAGGGGCAGTCTGGCAATTGGATTTTTGAGTCCAAGGCCGAGAATACAGTAGCAAAGAGGCAGATCCGTACCACAAAGCAGCATAGGCCCAGGAGGGGTGACACAGAGGCAGCGTAAGAACAAGAGGGGTGACGCAGAGGCAACGTAAGCCCAATAGGGGTGACACAGAGCCAAAAGGGTTCATGCAGAGGGACGTAGAGCCGGAAGAGGGTGACGCAGTCACTCAGAGAGCTACGCTGGGATTTCAGTGGGCCAGATTGGGCTCGTATTCAGCAGATCAGACAGAGTGATGCAACCACAATGAAGGGTGATGCAGTGACTACGTAGGCACCTGTGGGGTTCTTCATTCTCAGCTGAATCAGCCATAATATCTGTCTCCGAAGATAGAGGTACTTCTGTCGATATTTTCTCTGTTGGGTAAACCACTACTATTACCCTAGTTTGTATTCAGAAATCTACATAATAATAAAAAATCTCAAGAGCTGCTACACCGGTTTTCCTGCGTTGGGCTTTTCCGGGGACATTTGTCTGAAAAATCTTGTGTGTCCTTTGTCGAATGTGCTTAATTTTTCAGTACTTGATCTGTATATTTTTGTAGGAAACAGTCTATTTACTTCGATGTTTTTCTTGTATTATTCAGAAAAATAACTTGTTAAGTTAATAAAACAAGTAGAAGTAAATCAAATTACTGTTGAAGGATTTTTGTTTAGTAAATTCAAAAAATTTCATAGTAGTCACCCTCTCTGCAGATAATTCAACCTCCCTTCTCCTGTCTCTCTGACACTGTAAAATCACTGGGAATCTCTTTGAAATCCTACTACTCCCAAATCTTTGTTTCTCCCTTTCTCTGATGCTCTCCCATGGCTCGAACTGCACTCTCATTGAATACTATGAATTGGGGAATTCGAGCTGCCTTTCTCTCTCGATGTAAACTGTGTCATATCTGATCCCCTTCGACTTGCTCTTCGAATCTCTTGTTGGAGCATCAACAACCAAGATCTAAACATGATGGATGGCACATATCATCTTAGACTCCATCAAATTACTTTTCTAGAAGTCTCTAGAGAAAAATTGATTTCCTCAATTAATACCCATTAATTAATCAATTTTCCTAAGTTATATTAGCCATTTTTAATTATTGATCAATTAATTTAATTGAGAGGTTTCTAAGTGTTTTCTCTCGAACATTTTATGCGTTTTGGAGTCCTTGTTTCCCTTAGCCTCTTTAACACCTTAGAGAATAGAACACATGTTTGCTGCTACCATATCCATCAAATACTAACACTCCCTCTTATCGAGGAAGGTGTTCTCCACACTGCGTTATCCATTCTTGTAATATTCCTAATTAGCTATGGTTAATTGGAATATTCGACTTTGCTCAATTTTGTCGTCTATAGTTTATTCATAAATAAAAAGGTGAGTAAAGAAGACGTAACTCACTTTATAAATAAAATTTCACTCCCTAGTAGCACAACTTTGTAACTTAAGTAAGCCAAGGGGGCCAAGATACCACGCAGAGAGGGGGCCCACGTAGACACATGGAGGGACTGCGCAGGCCAAGAGGGAGCACATGGCAATGTTGGAGGAGGTGAGCCTTAGGGTTGAGAGGGGCTAACGCTATATAGAGGGGAGAGCCTCCTCATTTTTATCATTCGTTTTTGATGATATTGAGTTGGTCATTTTGACTTCTTGAGCACGCTGGCTATTTAACCTGTCTGCAGCACTGTTTAGTGCGTTGAGTGTCTCCGATCGGAGATCTCACCCTTAGCCCCGGGGGACTTCGAGTGCCTGCTTGGGCAAGGTAGTTTCTTCAGCATTTTGTGGGAGGATTGGTGTTTGGGTTTTGTTGCGGAGATGTGCATTCAGAGACTGTGTAGTCATTGAGAGGGAGGACGCAGTTCATTTAGAAGGAGCTCCGGATTGAGTTTCTTGCAGGGGTTTTGAGCCTGGATATTGAGCAGAGGATCAGCCTTTGCCTTTGGGAGGATGGTGGAATTTGAGGCCGTATTTCAGTTGTTCCTATTCAGCCTCTACGCAGAGCCTTGCAGGCTAGCGTAATTCCCCAAGGGGGTGATTTTCGAGGGTCAGCCATTTCTGATATGATTTCTGGGTTTTGTTGTGGTTGATGAGTAGAGGTGGATTCCAGATTTTCAGCTCATTCCGGCGAGGGGAATAGCCCCAAGTCATCAGTTCATTTCAGCAGTAGCAGCTACACGGCAATTTTCTAGCAGCTGGGACGCAGTTCAGAGAGCAGCCATTTCCTGGTTATTCTGAGAGTATTTCTTCACTTTTCTTGAGCAAGTCTAGGTGCCATCACTCTGATCACCTATTTTACTTCATATATTTCTCAATATAATAAAATGGCTTAGCATTCTCTCTCTATTTCTGGAGCATTTGTTATACATGTTATCTATGCTATTGTATGTCTGCATTACTGTTATTTTTATATCTTCGGGCATTCTAGTTCTATACCAATTGGTGTGTTTTTCCTCATACTCTTAGATAGTGTCTGGAAAGGGCCAGGTAGCCTCCAGATCTCACCCTCTTCTCAGAGGTGAAATATCTGGTAAACGCCCTCCCAGTCCATCTCTGGTTAGAGTTTGCTGTGTTTTAGAGATATCCCCCAAAACGGGATATTACAATTCTACTCGTCTTCTCTCTGATGAACAACCTATAGTTGGATTTTTCCACATTTTTTATGTCTGACATTTGTTATACCTCCTTTATCCACATCTTCAAGTTGCCCTGATTCCCTATCACTGGAAATCACTGAAGAAGTCAAACTAGAAAACATTGTCCACCGTGTTGCAGCACATACTCTAATTCATCTTCCACCAACTATAGTTGAATCAATCTCTGATCTCACTGTTAGACACCTGTATTTCATAGTATCATAAGGTGACTGATTATTGATTAGATTTGTCATTACTGAAAATAATATTCTATGGCTATCATTTATTTTCAGAAAAAAGAAAGCAAGATCCTGGCTGTCAAGAGCATCAAATGAATATATCTGTCTTTCGACTCAGTTGCAAGAGGAAAGTGTTGCTGATTAAGTATGATGGTGAGAAAACTCCATACTGCCCCCCCCCATCAAACACTCGTGGCATACAACATTACACCATAAACCTTACCCTTTTCCGCCTTTCCGCTCTATCTTTTTACTTTACATTTTTCATCGCTAGATCATTTCTTTCACTTACCATTCGCCTTCCCAATTCCCCGATTGCGATTAAGGTGGGGCCATTTCTCCCTGACACGTCACCCTTTCCTCACCATCCATCGCACATCGCAAAATATAAACTTCGCAGATCGACAATTATAATTTTTCTCTCTTCGCAACAAAACCTTAAAACCTGTGATGTGCGATATCCATCGCATTGCAAGATCACGACTTTACCTATTTAACCACACCGTTTCACATCACACATTTCATAACTTACCTCTTAAGCGCCCGCAAGGTCTTTTGTTAAAGTTGCGATGTAGTTGGCCCCACCATAACAGCTGCGCCCCCCACTTCAGGCCACTTGAAATACATAGATATATCATATATTCTATAAAACGTCATAAACCTTACCTTACCGCATAAACCTTTTGCCACTTTATAACTCTGCCAATGCAGTGGGCTCCATCTCCTTCCTACCACATCATCCTCAGTCGGCGCAAATCGCACTTCGCGGATTTTAGCGCTTATCGCATTTCCCAAACTCTAAACTCTACGACGTGCGATAAAATATAAATATTGTGATGTGCGATGTGGGTGGGTCCCAATCGCATGTCGCACTTCGCAAGTTTAGAATTACCCCCCGCGCTCATAACAAAACCTTCCGACTTGCGATTGCGATGCAGGTCGGGTCCCACCTTCCCTACCACGTCACCTCCCCTACCCCGCACTTCGCACTTCGCAAATCTTAGAACTTACCTCCCGCTGCTCTTAACAAAACATTGCGATATGCGGGCTGCGGGTGGGCCCATCTCCTTGCCACGTTATCCCCACCCTTAAGCCCCGCACTTATCTGCCATCTCCACTCACCCCCTCCTCATCTGACGGTCCTTGTTTCATTTCACACTCCCTGTAGCCTTCGAAATTTAACCATGGGGGGGGGGGGGGAAAGGGTTCGAAATGGGTGGTATCCCTTACCACCATCACCGCTACGTGTCACCCCTTCGCTAAATGGCACCCCCCTTCTCCGATACCACTTACTTTCTGCACCCCCTCCAAAAAATGGTTTTTAACTATTTAAACAAACCGCCCCCTCCACCACTGTGCCGTGCCGACTCCCGCCACCATGCCTCACATAGCCATTCCACACTGTGCCCGTAAAAGTTTTGGATTACTACGGTGAATTTCAAGAGGAAGGTAGTGGGTTGTCCGTTTCCAAGCTCCACTACAACAAAAATCGACGCAAAAGAGACAGAGGCAGTTAGAAACAGAATTATAGTCAATACACTCTGCTCAACAACCACTTTGCACCAAGGCAAAGCCAAGATGTCAGAGCCGTCATTGCCTCTTCAGCATCATTCGAACCTGACTATGATCACTCTGCAATTAATAACAGACTACTACAGCCACCGTTTTGGTCCGAGTTATCTTGTCACCACCTACAGGGTTCCACTTGTCAAATTTTTATTCCAACACAACCTCTTTATGATCCCAAGAGGCAATTCCTTCCTTATTCTGTATTTAATAACAGACTGCTAAAGCCAATGTTATGGCCGAACTGGTCTTATCACTGCCTGCATGGTTCCACTTGGAAGAGGTCTAGTTTGATTGTAATTAAGAACTATCATTGTAACAAACAGAGCCCGACTTAAGTTTCGATATAAATACTGCATGCATTAGCAGTATGAAGAAGGCCCAGAAAGGGGAAAAACCATTGTAACAAACTCAGCTAGTTGTAAGCACTCTCTATTGAATGAATGAATGATGATGTTGTTTTCTAGATTCTTGTGTTATGATCTGTGGTGAAGTGTTTCTCCCAATTAATTTGTGATTCTTCTGTTTTACATACTGTTTTCCTTTCTTTACTGCAGATAGAAATTTTTGTAATATCCCCAAAGGGAAATAATCAGTAATAAACGGAAATATGCCAGACGGATATAGAAAATACAATGCTGAACCAGATCATGGAACCAATACACATAGAATACGAGAAAACTGAGCCATTTTATTAATCTGAAAGTACATAGAGAGGAGTACAAGAAAATCAGAATAAGTGCACCTATCCTTGCCCTAGGCAAGTGGAGGCCCTCTCAGACAGATAATGGCTGCAACAAGGACAGCGCCCTAGCTGGCTGAAGACTACTCTGAAAACTGAAGCTGGACTGCACTGGAACTATGAGCTGAAAACTGATATCAAACCCTCACCAATGAAAACGCTGTCTCTGCTAGTGACAGCGCTGAAACAGATGTGGTGCTGGTCACCAAACTCTCCAGATGATAAGCTCAGCTCCTCAAGGCCAAAAACGCTGTCAAGCCCTGCTCACATGAACCTGTTCACTAGATCAGCGTCCTCCCAAATGGATCAGCGTCCTATATGCTCAGATCTGCTGGATCTGAAGCCTGCAATCTAGATCTGTGTCCTGTCCTCTCAGATCTGCGTCCTCCTATATCAGATCTACTGCTCTCTCCTCAGATCTATGCTAGATCTGACAATATCTCTTCAGATCTGCAACCTCCAAGGCTGGATCTGATGTTATCTCTTCAGATCTAGGCTGGATCTGCCAATATCTCCTCAGATCTGCAATCTCCCAAGCTGGATCTAATGCTATCTCCCCAGATCTGCCACCTACAGAACCAGATCTGCAAATATCTGCTCAGATCTACAATCTCCAAGGCTGGATCTATCAGTGTACCTTCAGATCTGCGTCCTCCTCTTCCTGCTGGAACAGCGTCCTCCCTCTCAGGCTGATCTGCGTCCTTCCTCCTCCTGGAACAGCGTTTTCCTTGCTCTGAACTGGACTGCGTCCTCCCTGGAACAGCGTCCTCCTTCTAAGGCTGAATCTGCGTCCTCTTTCCCTTGAAACAGCGTCCCTTCTCCTCAGAACTGCGCAGCCACAAGAAGGGCTTCTTCCTCTCCAATCCTGCACCAGAAACTGCTACCACTTGCCACTGAAACTGAAAGGTGTTACTCAGAAAATAACCTTACTAGGGCGGGCACTCGAAGTCCCCCGAAGCTAAGGGTGAAACCAGAAATAACCTTACCAGGGCAGGCACTCGAAGTCCCCCGAGGCGAAGGGTGAGATCTCCGACCGGAGACACTCGGTTGCACTAAACAGTGCTGCAGACCGACTAAACAACCGGCGTGCTGAAGCAGACAGAAGTCTAGCTCTCAATATCAATATAGAATAATGCATACCAAATGAAGTGGAACCCCTCCTTTTATAATGCTAAACTCCCTCCAAAACCTTAACTGCGTCCTTCACCTTGCAGTTACCCTTGGGTCAGCGTGAGGCCTCCCCTCATATACGTGTGGACCCCCAAGGCCCCCTCATTAAGTTACAACGTCAATCAACTAGGAAAGCACTTTATTTTATAAAGTGAGATGACTAAAGTGAGGTGACCCCTCTTATTTCTCACTTTATTTATTATTTCTAGCTAAAGCGGCAAAATAAAGCAAAAATGAAATATTCCAATTAGCAAAGCTAATTGGGAATATTACAATTTTTGTGTAGGATTTACCATGGGGTACCCTACTTAGTCTTGAAACAGTACTTTATGTTATTCTCTGAGACCAGAATGTAGAATACAGAGACAATCTGCTTTGAATTCCCTTTGAACCTTAAGCTCCTCCTCTTTTCCATTTCATAAGATGTTAGGATCCATTGACATGGCTAGCTTGCCTGGTTGCACTTGACCTCAGTTATTCATCCATTTGAATCTGTCTGAACCTATTTGACTCCATAGCCCAATGGCCCCTCTCTGCTGCCTCAACCAAATCTTCAAACAAACCCCTATGCACTCATAGCTAGCCTAAAATGCCACTATAAACAAATCTATATCTAACAGAGAGCCCTCTCTGAGTCCAGGAAGGCTAGGTGCTAGATTCCAAAGCGGTTTGATGTTTCACCATCGTAGTTCTGTCCTCGGCCTTTAGAATTACGGGGTGATAACACTCACACTATTGGTACCCCTGTTTTGTTGCATCTGAATTATTGCTACCACTATTATGGTGAGTCTCGATCTCCCTCTAAATAAGACTAAGAAATCTTTTGGCTGGAAACCCTCTCATGTAGTCTCTCTCTAGTTGAAACGGTGCCTGCTATTTGCAACTGTCCAATTCACACTACCACCCCAATTACACGAATTTCTTACAAATCGCACTTGCAACTGGAACTTTGATCTCTCCTCAAATCTTGAAAATCCAGGCTTCCATAGGGTTTCTCCCTCTAAAGCTAGACTCCCTCTGAGTCTCAAACTTATGTTGATCTACTATATCACTGCAACTAGCTCTACAACTATCCCTTGAGTCTTTGATGGAACTAGCTCTGCACTATCCACTGAGCACTTGACTGTAACCAACTGGCTTTGCAACTGCCTCTCAAGTATCTGACCGCAACTAGCTCTACACTGTACGTCAACATCAAACTGCGCCTCGCTGACACCTTGATCCTCCTTCTACTAATATGATTTGGGCTCCCATAGCAAAATTATTGATCCATGTGAAGGATACACAACAATTGGATCTAATCTAGAATACATGTTGTTCTTCCATGGACCTTTCCCACACTAGAAATCTAAATCAACATGCTTCTTCTCTGTATGGAGGTAGTGTTGCTATCAATGTGAATTCCTCCAATCTAGAGGTCAACTCATCGATCTATGCTGAAGTTGTTGTCTGTTGACCTTTGACAGATCCTTTTTCTTCTTCTCTCCCTTTGAGTCTTCTCCCTGACTAGGACCCTTCTTCGCCTTTACCTTATCTAATACGACTACGTTCTCTTCCTCCTTCTCCACCTTCGGTCCCTTGCTACTGCTGCTTATAGTACCTTTTGCAAGGTTGAGCCTTAGCTCCAACTAAATGAAGTCACTCCATAGGTGATCCCAACCTGGAAGTGTGTCTCATCCAGAAATCACTTAGATGAATGCACGCCACTCCTTCGAGAAGCCATTGACTTTCGTGCGCACCAACTCACTATCTGAAGGTTTTTCTCCTACAACTGGAAGTCCTTCTTTGATTCCGTGAATCCCGGTGAGGTAGGATGTGTTGTCGCATAGAATGTCTAGGCACCACGACAACGGTTCAGATCGGGGGTTGTCACCATGATCCCCAATCTCTCTATTTAAGTTGTCTCCTTATAACACACTAAGAGGGGTAGACCCTAATGAAATGGAAGAAAGAGAACTGGTTGGAAACCAACCAATTCAGGAGACACAGTCAAACGGCTAAGTATTTGTTTAAGATTTAACCAATGTTCCACCAAGTCCCCTGGCGGTGGGAGCGAGGGGGCAAGGGAGTGTGGGAGCAGCCTATGCAAAAGCTCCCTACCAATTTTCAGGAAACGTGGGGGGACGTCAGGGTCATAAAAATATATATAATATTATAATATTATATATGATATATCATTGAAAATTTAATAATAAATATTTATAATGCAACTATATTTTTCATTTTTGCAAAGAATGTATATACAGTCATCATACACTTACATCATGAAAGATAAATCATAAATGATAAAATTTAAAAATTATAAATTGATGAATGATGAATCATCCAACTGAAACTAATTTAAAACTTAAAACTTAAAACATACATCATAGATTCATATGTAACTTTGTAACTGTATAATCATTAATGTAACTACTAACAATGTAGATATCATATGAGTCATGACATATATGATATTATATCAGGATTCAAAATAAACTTTAAACTGAATTTTACAACTCAAGTCTGAAACATAAATATTAAACTTAAAAGCAAATATGTTTAAAGTTACGTCTGAAACAGTGAAACATAAAACATAAAACATAACTTCTTCTGACTGCGGGCTTCTTCCGACGGCTGCGGCAAGTGCTAAGGGTTGGGTGGCAAGTGGTAAGTGCGGATGATACAATGATACAATGAAAACAAATGAAACCTAAAAAATAATTTAATTAAACAATCGATTATTAAAAAAAAAAATTTAATTTAAATTTCTTTTTCATTTAAAATTTTTTTTATTTTTATTGTGGGCCCCACACGCCCCTTCCCGTCCCCTCACACCCCCTCACGCCCCCTAAAGCACCCTCCACCCCTCAATCTTAGGAAACGTCCCCTTTGAAGTCACCCTTAATTTCCTGATTTTTGGGGGTGTTGGGAAATGTCCCCTAGAAGTCCCCAAGACCCCGGAGCGCAAGGGGGCGAGGATTCTAGACCCCTAGGTGGGGGGGCAAGTCCCCGTGTAACACTGGATTTAACGAGATTTAGCAGATTCGATTAGATTAAGAGTTTGAAACCAATGCCTTATGGAGTCAATTATCCTGTTATGAAATTAGGATCAAGTAGCTGATAGATAACTGTTGCTATGCAATGCTAATGCAAAATGCAAGAAAAATGATTTGGATGAGCGAGATGAAATAAGCTTCGAGGATGAAAGGTTATGTTAAAAGCCTAAAGCACTTAGATTATAAATAATCTGATCTAACGACTAAGTACTTAAGTGAGAGTGCCAATTATGAAAATGCCAAAATATTTACTCAATTAAAAGATCCACAATAGAGCTCTGAAAAATATCGATCACAATTACTTTAAAAGATTTCCCAAGCATTGATATTCAATAAATATCCAAATTCAAGTAAATGAAACAAGACTTAATTACACATTTTAATCCATAGAAAACGTTCCAAAACTCGGATGCCAATGATCATCAAACCGAACTGAAGTATATGAAGTAATTATCATTTAAATCTCAATAATTAATCATCAATAAACACCATGAAATTTTAATGCTAAACAAACACTTCTTCAAACAATTTATGGATTAAATGATATTCTTAAAATAATGCAAATCCAAAAATTAAATTTTCTCCTATAGTCAAACTTAGGATATATTCTTCAGCAAGATTTCAGATCTGAAATATAAATTGCAGCAGTAATTTAAACCATAGATCAGCAAACAAACAATACTGACACCAATGCCCAAAATGACTAAAAATAGTAAAAATTATTGAACTTGAAGAAAAATCAATTTTTAGGGCTTGATTAAGAGAAATTTCAGATCTGATATTTTTATTTCAACAAAGAGAAACAGTGACAGATCAGCAAGATAAAACTGCCAAAAATAGCTGCCAAATACTTCCAGTAATAGCAAAAAATATATTAAAACTTGAAAATTTCAATTTTAAGGCTTTAAGAGAGTTTGATTCAGTAATTATCAGAACTGATAAGCTTATAACTATTAACAACAGTAAATTGATAATAGATCAGTAAACTGAAAATATTGAAAATGATCTCCACAATGTCTAAAAATAGTAAGTTTTGCCAAAAAACTGAAAATTCAGATTTTATGGACCCTTATTTAGGAAATGCATCAGAAATGTTCAGATTTGATTTTTCACAGTTATGCAGTAATTTCTAGCAAGCTTTAAAGTCAAATCTAGACAAAATTAAAGATTGCCAAATGGCCAAAAATTCTGAAGATGAAGATTTTACAATTCTAAACAATTTTGACCATATAAAATATGTTTTTAGGGCCTAATTATTTGTGATTTGCTTGTTGTAATAAACTTCGGCAGAAAATAAGGGTTTAGAGATCAAACCCTTAGCCCAAGGCTTTGAAAATCCCACCGTTGAAAATTCTTGAAATTTTGGGATAATGTTGTCGCTTAAAAATTATAATTTTTGAGACCAAAATCCTGCAAAAATAGTCTCAAAAGCCTATACGTCCTCAAGGGTCTAGATCTGGCTCAGATCTGAAGATTTCCTTACACTGATTTTTCAGATCTATTCCTGCACAACTGAAAAGATAAAAGTCCAATACCCAATATGTACAAAAATAGCGAAAATCTCAAATGTTAGAATTCAAAATTATGTTACAAAACTTCAGATCTACACATGTAAATTACAAATCTATACAATATATTTACAGATATATGCACAAGAGTTGTAGATCTGTCAGATCTGAGGAGCATAAGTATGACTTCGCTCCCAGATCTGAAGATTTAGGACCCTTACTGGGCAAAGATGATAAAAGCAGTGAATGAAGCCCCAAAAGGGTTCAAGAGCCTTGGATATGAGAAGGTTCGCACTACGATGTTGAGTGCTGAAAAGTTGGATTTGGAGTCCAAATTAAGCCCCATTCGTAATTCATGGCGCATTTCAGGGGTGTCCATCATTTCTGATGGATGGAAAGATCAAAGGAATAGGCCTTTGATTAATGTGATTGCTCAGAGCCCAAAGGGGGCAATGTTTTTGAAGGCAGTGGATTGTGAGGGGCAGATGAAAGATTCTCAATTCATTGCTGACATCTTGATTGAAGCAATTGAATTGGTGGGGCCAGAAAATGTTGTCCAGGTAATAACAGACAATGCAACGGTGTGTAGAGCAGCAGGCCTAATTATTGAAGGCAAATATCAACACATCTTTTGGACCCCTTATGCTGTACATTCATTGAACCTCATGTTGAGCAAGATGGGGAAGCAAATCAAGTGGATTCGTGTTATTTTTGAAGAGGCAAAAGAAATTCAAGCATTCATCACAAACCACCACATGTCCCAAGGCATCTACAGAGAATTTGCAAAGTTGGAGCTCCTTAAGGTACCTAAACATTAATCAAATAATAGTTTTCAATCAAGATTAATTTGATGATTTTATTTTTCTATTTACTGAAACATTGGAAATTTGGCACTTGCAGGTTGCCGAGACTCGATTTGCCTCTCACATCATAGTCTTAACAAGGCTTATGCAAGTGAAAGGTGCATTACAATCAATGGTATGCAGATCTCTTTGGAATCAATGGAGGCAGTCCCAATCTGATAGAGCACAAACAGTCAAAAAATTGATTGTTGATGATGAATGGTGGGATAAGGTTGAGTACCTTTTGGCATTTACTAAGCCAATAGTGGATTTGCTCCGTATGTTTGACACAGATATGCCTAATTTGGGAGAGGTGTATGAAGGCATTGATTCCATGATAGAGAAGATAAGGATGGTTATAAATGCCAAGGAGAATGACCTAGATGAAATCTTTTACAGAGAAGTAAAAGATATATTGACCAAAAGGTGGAACAAGATGACCACGCCATTGCACCTTTTGGCCTATGCAGTGAATCCAAAATATTATGCTGCAGAGTTGCTAAGTGATCCAGAAAGAACTGCACCAAGCAAAGACCCAGAAGTCTCACAAGGATTTAAAAAGGCTTTTAGAAAACTTTTTAAAGATCCTGAAATTGGGCATCGGATTCGTTCAGAGTTTTCTCATTTCGTGGGATCAGAGGGTTGGGGCTCTGATATTGATTGTATGCGGGACAAGAGGGCAATGAGTCCAATTGCTTGGTGGAACTACTATGGTGGGGAACTTCCACATATACAAAATTTGGCCATCAGGATTTTGTCACACGTTGCTAGTTCTTCTTCAGCAGAAAGGAACTGGAGTACATATGGCTTCATCCATTCAGTGAAGTGAAACAGATTGGCTTCAAAGAAGGCTGAGGAACTAGTGTATGTTCATTCAAACCTTCGCCTTCTGTCACACAAGAGAGATGAATACAAATTTGGGGCCGCCAAATTATGGGATGTGGAACCAGAGTTGCCTGACTTGGATATGACAGTGAATGTCAGGGCTCATATGACTTTGTTTGATGTGGAGTCATCGATAGGTGGATCTTCAAGTGAACATGGCAGCAATGTTCCCACTTCTGGAGATGATGTGGAAGTTGATGACATATTTGATGATATGTAAATGATATTTATGTTGATGATTGAAATTAGAAACAAAAACTTGATGATATGTTGAACTTGAATCATGATTCATGAATCATCATTTCTGAATCATTAAATTTTCAATTTATAAATTATAACTTTATGCTGATTCCTAAATTGATGATGATAGATAGATGAATAACTTTATGCCATATGCTGAATTGATGATGATGATAGATGATAAATCATAAATCATAATTCATATATAATAATTGATGAATAGATGATCATTGATGATAGATGATTAATCATTATGGCATTATGCATTTTTACTATTTAGATATAATATAGATTCTCAAACTTCAAATATGAATCATGAATGGCAATGTAAATTTGATATATATATATATATATATATATATATATATATATATATATATATATTTTTATTTTATTTTTTAATATATATTATATATATGACGTGGCGTTTCCTGCCGTATCGTATCCAGATTTTTTGAAAATTTGCCGTATCCGTTTCAAACCCCGTATCCGTATCCGTTCCCGTTTCCGTTTCAGTGCAACTTAGATATGAGGGTTTATTATTAATTAATTCTAAGTACAGTAAATCTAGGTTCCAGATCTAGAAAACCTGACAAAGAATAAAAGAAATCAAATTTGCAGCTAACCTGAAGTTCTAGTGCCAAATATCTGACTGATTCAGACCCTCAAACGAGATTTACAGAACTCAGCCCGGATCTGGCCTTGGAAACCCTCAACGCTACCCCTGAAGCCCCAACGTCAGCCCTGGTAGCCTCATAATGCCACTGCGCTGCCCAGAGAGGGACTGCATAACCCCTGGAAGGGTGACTCGGGACTTACACTGGCCCTGGAAACCCTCTACGTAAATTCTGCAGCCCCCTGGAGCCTCTGCGTAGCGGCTGCACAGCACCTGCGTAGTTGTTGCTCTACTTCTTTGCGTTGTCCTTATTGCTGCTGCTCAAACTCTTACTGAATCTTGGCTCTGGGATCAGATCATCCCCTTAGCCAATACTACCCCTCGTTGCAGGAAATTCCTCCGGAAATTCTTAGCAATCCCGCCCTAGAATTCCAGATCTATTCCTCAGCTTTGCAATTGTGTGTCCCCTCCAACTGACCCTCAAGTCTTTCTCTTATACTTTTTCATTCATCTCATCAACGGTCGAGATTAAAACATTCATCAACGGCTAAGATTAAAAGACTGCTTGATCCATGTGAATTAAGACAATTTCAGCACGTGTTAATTAATTCACTTTAATTATTTAATTTTCTTAAGTTTAGACTTAGGAAATCCATTAAAATAATTAATTATTTGAATAACTTGAACACCAACTGAAATTTACATCTGGCTCATCTGCCCCTGAAGCCCTAGCGTCAACCCTGCTAGGCTCAAAATGCCACTGTGCTGCTTAGAGATGGACTGCGTAACCCCTAGAAGGGTGACCCAGGCCTTACGCTGGCCCTGGAGACCCTCTGCGTAACTTCTGCAGCCCCTTGGAGCCTCTGCGTTGTCCTGCGTAGCAGCTATGCAGCACCTGCATAGCTGCTACTCTGCTTCTCTGCGTTGTCATTGTTGCTGCTCCTCTGCCTCTTATTGACTCTTGGCTCCGGGATTAGATCATCCCCTTAGCCAATACTACCCCTCGCTGCAGGAAATTCCTCTAGAAATTCTTAGCAAACCCACCCTAGAATTCCAGATCTATTACTCAACTCTGCAACTATGTGTCCCCTCCAACTGACCCTCAAGCCTTTCTCTTATGCTTTTTTCATTCATCTCATCAACAACTAAGATTAAAACATTCATCGACGGCTGGGATTAAAAGACTGCTTGATCCATGTGACTTAAGACAATTTCAGCACATGTGTTAATTAATTCACTTCAATTATTTAATTTTCCTAAGTTTAGACTTAGGAAATCCATTAAAATAATTAATTATTTGAATAACTTGAACACCAACTGAAATTTCTCAAAACACTTTCTTGGTTTTGGAGATCAAGTGTGTCCTAGCCCCTCCACAAAATTTCAGGGCTAGAGCACACCCGATGCTACACCAACTATACAAAATCTCAACACCATGTGCGACTATAGATGAGGATATCATCAAAGAACATTAGCACGAACTTCCTCAGCTGACCACGAAAAATGTAGTTCATGCAAGACTGAAAGGTGACCGGTGCATTGGTTAGCCCAAAGGGCATCACCAAAAACTTGAAATGGCCATAATGGCACCTGAATGCAGTCTTGGGAACATCCTGGTCCCTCACCTTGATCTGATGGTACCCCGACTTCAGATCGATCTTGGAGAAGAACTTCGATCCCCTTAGCTCATCCATTAACTCATCAATCCTAGGGATGGGGTATCGGTTCTTCATGGTCTTTTTGTTGAGCGCCCTGTAGTCAATGCACATCCGCAATGTGCCATCCTTATTCTTCACCAAAAAAACAGAAGAATAAAATGGGCTAGTACTGGGTCGGATGTGTCCCAATGCCAAGAGCTCATGGATAGCTCTCTCAATCTCATCCCTGTAGGCCTTGGCGTGCCTATAGCGTGTGGTGATCATTGCCTAGATCCCCTGCACCAACTCAATAGTGTGCTCAAACCCCCAGTTCGGCGGCTATCCCAGTGGTATATCTCCAAAAACCATGGATTATCGGTCCAATATCGAATGCACATCAGGGTGTACTAGATGCCCTGTGACTCCTGCCTCTGAAATACGCAGCTCTACTGCCCACACTATGTCCCCCTTCCGAAAGTCTGCCTCCATCCGGTGTGCTGAAACTGTTTGAGGAGGGTATCTGTGCATGCCTCTGATCATCACATGCTTCCCACTCTTCTTGTCTGTCTACTCCATCTCCAATGTCTCCCAATCTGTAGTGACCTTACCCAGCGTAATCAGCCACTACACTCCCAATACCACCTTGGTATTTGGGATGTCAACCACAAAGAAGTGGTCAATCACTATGTATGTCCCCATGGTCACTGCTAATGCTAGAACATACCTCATGCACTGCATGGTTCTGGCACCTGGAACCAACACGAAGAACCCATCAAAACTCTCTGTCAGTATGCCCCTCCTCTACACTAGCTGGGCATCGATGAAGTTATGAGTGGCCCCGCTATCCACCAGTACTGAAACACACTACCCTTGGACTGTGCCTCGGACACGCAGTGTCAAATACTTAGGAACTCCTCGCAAATATGCAAGGACTCCTCCTGTGGGTGCAAACGAGACCCCTCCTGCTCTTGGGGGTGGTGGTGGTGGATGATCTCCTCTCGGTGCATCAATGTTGGTATCTCCCTCCAACTCCTCATATGCATCTTCTTCTCCCTCACTATAGGAGAAGACCTCGATGTAGTGTGCCTTTCCTGCGGCACATCGATGACCGATGCCCATGGCTCCTCGCATGTGAAGCATAGCCTCCTTTGTCTCAGATCTCTCCGAGTATCATCGTCCAAAGGCCCTCGGCCCTGGTTCCCCTTCGAAGGTGGAACTCTTGTGTCTTTCCCCTTTGGCTGGAATGCTGGTCTCTGGGGGAAAGGAGCTCTAGTTCTGGGCAGGGCATCCTGCAAGTCCCTTGTCCTCCCAACTGCATCTTGAAGTGTAGCAGGCCTAGTAGACCTCACTAGCCCACACAGAGGCTCTGTCAACCCGTCAATGAACATGTAAATCCTCCTGGCTGCGGACAAGTCTGGCACCATCACTGAAAGTCTCAAGAACTCAGAGATGTATGTCTCCGGGTTCCCGGTCTTCTTGAGCTTGGTTAACTCAACAAAATGCTTCTCAGGGTCCCTCCGGTCAAATATTTCCACCAATCTCCGTGTGAACTCTACATATGTTGTCACTCCTGAATGACCCAGCCTGGACATCCTGTGGAACCACTAGTCATGGGTTTCCCCCTCAAGGTGCAGCGTTGCCACCTGATGGCCTCCACCTCTGCCATCTGGTTCAGCTGAAAGTAAATATACAGCTTTTCCACCCAAGCCTTTGCTAAACATTTTGATGACCTGTCGTATGTAGGCAAGAAAAATATTCCCATGGTAAGTTGCAAGTCACCTCCCTACATGTACCCACCTCCTCTATTCTGGCTGCGAGGTCTGCTATTATTCTTCAGCTGGAAGAAATCATGGAAGGTGAGGGCTTCTTCAAACTCTGGCCCGTATGACAAATATTTTGCAAAAAAATCCCTGTAATGAGCCACCTCCGGCTCCTGGGGTCCTCCCGTTCCCGTACCTGCAGTTAAGAATGTGGGCATAGTGGAATGTGGGAGAGTGCGTAGTACTACCTGCTGCACTGCGTTCTTCTCCTGTGTATGATGAGAAGTGTCGGACCCTTCCCCGATGTGAAATCCCCTCAAGGAATCACGCTGTCTGTTCTCCTCGACAATCTTCTGACCCATCTCCTCTATTTTCCTGGAGAGTTCTTGTACAGATTTCAGGAGGATATTACCAAACTCCTCCTTGTCATCTACTTCATCCACCATTGGTGCTTCCTCCTCTACGTTCTCTGCAGGAACGCAGTCCCCTTCACCAAATGTGGGCTCAAGCCTATGCTCTCTAGTCCTGTACCAGCTGCTTCCGGTAGGTGATGTATTCTTTGTCTTTGAATGTCATAGACTGATGTGCTCCACAGGCTGAGCCAAGTCTATGAGCTCTGATACCACTGTAATATCCCAAAAACGGAATGGAAAAAAATACAAAGCAACATAAACAAAACTACAACAAATAGAGATGCACCATAAAATCACTGCAAACAATTCAGAAAAGCTAAGCCATTTTATTATATTTTTGGAAATAGGGAATGAGTACAAAAGGTGATCAGAATGATGTCACCTTGGCCTGCTCAAGGCAAGCTGAAATATCTCTCCAAACCCTGCTATGGAATGGTTTCTCCTCTAGTGACTGTGTAACTCTCTGGGTTGTTGTTGCTGCTGGAAAATGTTGCTCTTTGGGGCTGTTCCCCTACTCAGAAAATTTTGAAACTCTAGCTATGAGATCTCCTCCTAAAAGCTGGAAAAACCCAAGAAGGAATTCCAGAAATGCTGACCCTGGAATTTGACCACCTTGGTAAAATTACATACTCCTGGTGACTACACTAGCCTTTGAGCTGAACTACTGGAAATATTGGCCTCTCACTACTCCAAAACTCAACTTGTGAAGGGTTGATCCCCTCACACTTTTCCCGGACTGAAACTCCTAAGCCTCCCTCACTCTCGGAGCTGCTCTCCTCCAAAACTGCGTAATCCCTCTAAGTGACTGCACTGCCTAGTGAACTACGTAACTCTTGAAGGCTGGCTCTTCGGTCTCTGCTCTGAAAACTGATGATGAAGCTCCTCACCTGAGCGAGCACTCGAAGTCCCCCGAGGCTGAGGTTGGGATCTCTACTCGAAGACACCCGCGTGCTGAACAACACTTGTAGACTTAGCTAAACAATGTAAGTGTGCTCAATATCTGTTAGACATAAATTCTGAAGATGAATGATAGAATGAATGAGAAGCTAGGCCCTCACTCCCTTTTATGCTTGAGGCCCCAACGTTCCCTTGGGCCGCACTACGCTGCGCTGTCCTCTTTGCCACACTGCCCCTGCCTACTATGGAATGCCTGGCCCACGCTGCCACTAGGTTGTCTGGCCCATGCTCTCCCTGCGCTGTCTCTCTTCCTGCGCTGCCACTTGGTCCCCCCTGGGCCCTACGCTGCATGTGTTATGTTGGCCAAGTAACTTTAGGAAGATTATTCTCTCCTAAGTTGGGTTATGGGTCTTATCACCCCTTTTATTTCTGACTGAACATTAGAAAGAAAAAATCTGAAAAAAATTAATATTGCCAATTAGCTGCTGCTAATTGGGAATATTACACATATGGCTCTCAACGCTAACCCTACAAATGTCAATATGACCCTCTATAGGGAGACCAAACCCTAGACGAAGACCCACCAACAACCCTGTATAAGATCCAATGCATCCCCTCACCTTCAAGTACAACCAAACGTTAATGAAATTGAGTAAATGAGCTTACAAATCATGGAACCAAGTGGACACTTCATAGTGGCATGCCCTTCCATAATGGGCTTCAGAACATACAATTGTCTCCAAGTTCAAGAATAAGGTTAACCAAGGACCCTATTAGGTGGTTTCAGCCTCTAAGGGGGGGTGACATGTCCATGGTACATCCATCAACTGGCAGGTGGCATGTCATATAATGATGGAATGGAGTGGGGCATCAGGGGAGAGCTCCAAGCCAAATGCCACAGTATAAGGATAGCCATAATAAGGGAAGCCCACGCTTGAGTATATGAATGTAGGAGGGAGAAATCGTGGTACATGAGTTACCGCAACCTTTGTTTTTCTACCCTTCTTCATATGCCTTTTTTCTTTTATCGATTTTTCATTTATAACTTCTCGAGGCTCCAGGGGAAGAGAGCATCATGTGGTAAGATATAGCAGTGGATACCCCTTTAAGGTGGGGTAGTTCATCGCCCACCACGGGATAGGAAAATTATGGGTTCCTTAATGATGAAAGGGGTCAATATGAGGGACCCTAGGAACTAGGGTGATGGTCATAATGATAGGGGTAGAGCTCATGTTTGGCTTTTTCCCACGTGCTAAATTTGTATGTCCCGACCATATTTTTCATTTTATGGTACATTTCTTGTTGAGAGTGGCCAATTTATGATTTCTCTTTTCTTTTAGCTACAACAACTTCGGGGCATAATGTGAACCCAATGGACAAATGTGGACCCAGATGGACAAATGTGGACCCAGATGAAAAATATGCTGAATGGGGTTATAGTGAGTGAAGGGGAGTGATATATATGGTGTCGGGAAGCAGGGCCACACAACCAAAATCGGGGTTTCCCATGTAGTGCCACCCCAAAAGCTAGTAACCCATAAAGGAGATCCCACGGGACTAAGATGCAAGGTTAACCATCAAATTGGATAGAGGAGACAAGAGTACAAACAAAGGCCACTCTTTCCACTGAATCTCCCCACTAATCCATGCCCAAAAGTGTCCATGGTAAGTAAACAAAAATACCCAACTACAAAATGAAAAGCCATACCTTCGTCGTTGCAAGGCCCACCTTCAAACATAAGATCATAACAGATGGGCAAGGGAGCATATGGCTAGCTCAGGTGGCAGAGATCGTGGCACATACGCCATGATCCATCCTTGTGCACCAATACTACCGGAGCAGAGAAAGAACTTTGACTAGGTTGAATTATACAAGCCTTTAGCTTTTTTTGCAACCATACATTCAATTTCACTCTTTTGGGCTATTCTGAGTGGCTTGACACAGGTGCATAGCAGCACCCATGGGTTTGTATGGGATCCGGGCATTGGGTCTCAGTTGCATTGGGCCAACAGGGTGGCCCACATATTTGGATTGCTTGAGGACAAGAAATATTGGGGTGAAAGGTCTGTAATATTCCCTTTTTTTGTGTCACCTATGACAAGGCTAGGATGGACTTCCAAAGTTAGGAGCAGACCGGTCACAGGTATAGGTTGGTGTCATCAGCGGGCCTAGGGGCATTTTGGAGGAGTTTTGAGGAGTCTCTATGCGGTCGGGTGGCATTCGCTTGATATATTCCATCATCCAAGATTTTGTTCCGGTGCATTCCGACAACTTTCAGAAATTTGAGTTATTTGTGGGCTTAACTCAACTGATTATGCTCAAGGTGGCATTCCGGGAGGAATACATGATGGAACACCTTAGTGTAATAGCTCATTGGAACTGGGACGAGGATACCTCCATGATGGGACGGTTGGACATGAGTTTCAGTGACCGGAGGAGACGTGGTAGCCGATTTACTCTTTTATGCATTAAAAAGGAATATTTTAATAAGAGGGAAAAGTGCTCCATGAATAAAATAATAATAAAATAAGGCTCTAGAAGGCTCTAAGAGATCTATAAAAGAAAGGGAGGAGTCCATTGAGAGATATCTTTTGGATCATATCATTTTCTTGTCTGAGAGGTTTGAGACGTGGTTCTCTACTTCAGTCATAGCCTCGGGACAGAAACCCTCGGGTGATTTGTGAGTGTTGGATGGAAACCCAACTCTCCTTGAGGAGACTTCATTCAAAGGTTTTGCAGAGCTTCAGAGATATTGGAGTGAGGATCATTTAGATCTCCAATAGGTGCTTCAGTGGATCCAGTGGTAGCTGTTGTCAGAGGGAGAGTGGAGCAGTTTAGTTTTGGAGGCCATCGCAGTGTAGCAATGCGCAGATTATATTGATGGCCAGTTCTCCATCTCAGTTCTTTTTTGGGTCAGATCTATGTGTAACCCCCGTTATTATTTATAATAAAAGCTAAGATTCTTCCTGTTCTATGTGGAATTGGATTGCAGTGTTTTATGTGTTTTTATTTTACATGGAAATCTTCTATTAAGTAAATGATTGATTTTATGACAAAATATGGAGTTCCATAATTTTCTACACTTTTTAGTTAAAATATCCCATTCAGGATATTACACGTTCTCAAAAAATTTTGAGTTCAAAGCACTGGTGGAGAAAGACACGGGGAAGCATGTGAAGGATCTTAGGAGTGACAATGGTGGTGAGTACATCTCCAATGAATTCAAGAACTTCTGCAGCAAATAAGGAATTCGGAGAGAGTTGATTACACCTCATAACCCACAGCAAAATGGGATCGCAGAAAGAAAGAATAGAACAATTTTGCGTACAGCACGAGCAATGTTGCATGATCAGGCCTACCGTTGCATCTGTGGGCAGAGGCATGCAACATAGCGGTATTTGTGCAAAACCGTAGTCCTCATCGGATACTTGGCATGAGTACACCAGAGGAGGATTTTACTAGTAAGAAACCTAATGTTTCATATTTTAAGATTTTTGGCTCATATGTTTATGTGCAGGTGAGCAAAGATGCCTAGAAGAAGCTCGAACCAAAAGCTGAGATTGGGATATTTTTATAGTACACTAAAACTCCTCAAAACTATCGAGTGTATTTGTCAAACAGCAGGATGACTGTTGTGAGACGGGATATAAAATTTAATGAGGAGAAAGCCATGCGATTGTCCCTTGAGAGGGAGTTGGAGTTTTCAAAGAATGAACCTTAAGATGTGGAGCAGCCACATGCGGAGGATCGTGGAATGGCAGAAAACACTCATGCAGAGCCATCCACCAGAAATGGTAGAAGGCGCACCATGGAAGTTGATAGATTGAGACTTGATGCGGCAGAGAATGTAGGAGGCCCTACTTCACTGCGCAGACAGAGACAGTCTCCAGACAGGTTTACTGGATACATGGCTCTTATGAGCAAGTGTATTGTGACAGAACCATCTTCCTTTGAGGAAGCAGTGCAACAACCAATTTGGGTTGACGCTATGGTAGAGGAGTATGACTCCATCGTCAAGAACAGTGCATGGGAAGTTGTCCCAAGACCGGTCGGAAAATTAGTGGTTGGATCTAGATGGATCTATAAGGTGAAGCAAGCAGCAGAAGGGAGTGTGGAGAAGTACAAGGCCAGATTTGTGGCCAGGGATTCTCACAAGTTGAGGGGATTGACTATGAGGAGAAATTCACACCAGTCGCGAGGTACTCTTCCATTAGATCTATCCTTGCACTCTCAACGCAGATGGGGTGACGCATTCATCAGATGGATGTGAAAACTGTGTTTCTCAATGGAGTTATTGAGGAGGAAGTGTACATAGATCAGCCAGAAGGTTTCGAGATCTTTGACAGTGAGTCGCATGCGTACCGACTCAAGAGAGCACTGTATGGGCTGAAGCAAGCACCTCATGCTTGGTACACTCGGATTGACAGCTATTTCACTGGGTTAGGCTTCACCAAAAGTGAAGCGGATGCAAACATGTACCAGATTGCAGTTGATGGTAAGCTCTTGATTATCGTACTTTATGTTGATGATCTGATTTTGACAGGTGATGAGCAGTTAATAACTTCTTGCAAAGAGGATCTTGTAAGGGAGTTCGAAATGAAGGACATGGGACTCCTTCACTATTTCCTTAGTTTGGAAATATGGCAGCAGGATGGTCAACTTTTTGTTTCTCAAGGCAAGTATGCCAAAGAGATTTTGGGTAAGTTTCACATGGAGAGCTATAAACCCATGGATACTCCTCTTCCAAGAAATTGGAGGAAAGAGGATGCTACTCCAAGAGAAGTAGTGGACGCTACTGTCTACAGACAACTAGTGGGTTCACTAATGTACTTGGTGAACACCAAACTAGACATTTGCTACGCAGTTAACCAGCTAAGTCAAGCTATGGTTAAGCCAACCAAGCTCTTTTGGAAGGCGGGGAAGCATGTCTTGAGATATCTCAGGGGCACTACAGAGTATGGATTATGGTACAGATGGATAGAGGAAGTGAAGCTTCAAGGCTTCACGGATGTAGATTGGGCAAGCAGTCCATCGAACAAAAAGAGCACATCAGGAGGGATCTTTAGCATAGGATCAACAAGAGTTTCTTGGTACAGCAGGAAGCACCGATCTGTGGCACTCAGTTCAGCCAAGGCAGAGTACATGGCAGCAAGTCAGGCTGCCTGTGAGGCCATCTGGATGACAAAGATCCTGGTTGGTTTGTTTGGTTCTCAGATGGATCCGACGGTGATACATTGTGATAACCAGAGTTGCATTAAACTCTCGGTTAAACCGGTATTCCATGATAGTTCCAAGCAAATAGACATTCGTTACCACTATCTCAGAGATTGTGTTCAAAGGCGCATTATGTTACTTCAGTACATTCGCATTGAAGATCAGGATGCAGATATTCTGACGAAGGAGCTCGCTAGGAGCAAATTCGAATACCATAGAGGCAAGATCGGGGTCGCAGATAATCCCTTTCTTGTTGAGAGGGAGTGTTGAAGTCCAACAAGAAATTGCAGCACACACACTAGTGTGGGAACAATAAGTCCTAGTGATACATTAGTGTGAAGGCCAATTTAATTAATTAAATTGGTGCAGTGTCTAATTTAATTTTCCCTTAATTAAATTGGACAATAAAATGTAATCTTATCTCATGATCACTTGTAATAGTTAACTGAGTGTGATAAACTCAGTTAGCTCATGTATTTCGAGTTGAAGGGGGTTGGTGAGGCATGCAAAGTAATTCTATTAGTTATGGAGTTCGAATTACAGTTGGTGCATTAGTTTAATGCATGAGTAATCAATTAACTCAGTTAGGTGAGTTAGAGTCAGTTGAAATAGTTGTAATTGTTTGTTGCACTAGTGAGAGATCAAGTGAATTAGATATTATTTAACTCACAATCAGTGATCTGCCATGCAACTGATGATTTACTATTAATAGCTGCATGCATGTCAGTTCCAGTGGAGACCCATTTGAGACAAGGTTAAAGGGATGTTAACTATCAGTTGTGTGATTAGTAGGTTGCCCACATGCAACCAGACATCCATTGGATTGCCCATGATCCTTGCGCAGTTTTGCAAGGCTGAAATTCCTAAATAATAGAGATTACATTCCACATGAATTGCGCAAGAAAGGCATGTTGTTTAGAGGTAGAGAATTGTCTAAGTGTTGGGTGATTTTGTCCGGGACAATGTGAGACAGGTGTGAGAGTGCAAGAGACTCTTGTGAGAAGAGTGCATTGTAATTGTTTCATGATTCCATGGCGAATATACAATAGAAGATAGAGGGGTTTTGAGCAGCAAGCTTTCCCCAGGAAATTATCTGTGTTGTGGTTTGATTTGTTTCTTTCTGCACTTGTTGTGATTGGCGATCGTGTTTATTTTCCACAATTGATTTCTAGAGGGATTCAATATCTAGCTTTAGTACATTGCTTGATTGGATTGAATCCATTGATATACATATGTTTGTATAATTTCTACATTAGGTCCTTCCTTTTCCTAACAGAATTCTCTTTTAGCCCTTGATTTGCCATCTTCTCCTTGTTATCCTATGTTGTAGGACTCAAACTACCCTAAAAATACCTCTAAGCTGCTACAGCAACACTAATTTTCTTCCTCTTTCACTCAAGCTACTACAACACTACTTTCCAGACTTCGGCTCACCTTAATTGCAACTCGTTCTAGCCTTCATATAGCATTAAAGGCACTTGACCTTCCTCAAATAGCTCTCGAACTGTTTTGTCCTGTTCATGAGGCCTCCTGGCTTGGCCTAGGATTACCATTGAGGCCCTTGGCCTTGCTCCTAGGGCTACGACGACATGTGGCGTACAACACATCATCCTAGCCCTCAGACCTTCTTGCGGCCAACACTCCTTACTTCAGCTTCTCCTTTTCTTGGCTATGGATCTCCCCTTCTTGCTGAAAAATCAAATAAACTTACTCAACCTTCTGTGGACAAATAACCTTCAACGTATCTCCTACTCGGCTTGTGCTTGGATAGTTGCAGCTCTCTAGGGCAGATATTCTCCACAAGATGTGTCCATTCAACATGTGACTTGGCCTCTCCATTGGCCTTTAATATATACTTGTTTAGTTAGGGGTGGAAAACCCAACGGTCATGTCCCTTGGCCTTGCTGGCCAACTAGAGCCTACACAACTTAAAAATCAAAATAATTTCCTTTTCTTGGTTTTAAGCCCACTCCTTTGGGTCAAAACTCAAAACCTTGTGTGTCTTGCCCACAAGCTCCCTTTTGTAGGTGTTCTCCACTCAAAATTACCTTTCAAGCTACCCAAATTTCAACACTCCCTCTTAGTGAGGAAGGTATTTCCACCACTACCTGGAAGTGGCCCTGCCTCCAAATCTGATCTGCAAGCACATCCTTCTTGAAGACCTGGATCTTTGAAGATACCATACTCCTTGAAATCTCTAACTCCATGAATTTTCCTTGCATGGCCATGATTTTCCTCGCATGTGCCACATTTTCTTTTTGCATGATCATGACTTACCTTTCATCGTTCATAATTATCCTTGCATGTATCATGACATTCCTTGTGTGGACCATAATTGTCCTCGAATGGGCTATGAATTTCCTTGCACCACAATGGCTGTCCTTGCATGGTTCGCGACTTTCCCTGCATAGCTTGGAAGACTCCAATTTCTCGCTTGAACCTGAATGTTAGACTTCCATTGGGAGGTTGACTCTCCTTTGCAGTCTCCCTCTTAATCCAGACTCCCTTTGAACCTACACAACCTCCCCTTGGCTCAGTATTCTTTCCCTCCCAAAAAGTGTTGCAACTGAACTTGTGTCCTTTCAAGGTCAATCCTAAGCTACGATTGAACAATGGGTCTAGTCCACCCTAAACCATTGCAACTCAACTATACAAGTGTCCTCATCCCCTTGGGTCAAATACATCATGCACATTTCTCCACTATCAGATGTGCAACGCTGCAACCCAATGAAGAAACTATCTCACAATCAACATGCCATCGACACAGAGCTACCTCATCCATGCCAAAGAACTCCTTGCCAAGGCACCTGAATTGTCTCAACATACTTTGACATGTCAACAGAATTCCATCATCATCAACTTGCCACACAACATATTGTTGTGCACCAATTTCTTCACCAATCCACGAGAACTCCCATCCTTCCTCGTCACTAAACTAGTCAAGACCACACATCCACGTTATTTTTTGAACATTTTGCTCCATGTCTAGGAAACTGTTGACGGGAAAATTTGTCCGGCCAACAGTAGGGGATCTCCCCGGTAGAAAGTCCCAATTAGACCTTGAACCGTTTGGAGTAGGGATTCCGTCCGGGGTGTGGGTCCGGCTACCGCTTAAGACGCCTTCCCTTCGGTCTCAAAAGAACCTGATTGAACCTGCAGACATACACTTATTCACATGATACAGAATACAGGATTGATGCATTAAACACGAATCAAACACTATGCGTAGCAAGATCATAAATAAAGCATGTACACCTCAGGAGATGTCATTAGCAACACATCTTTGGGGGTAACGCTTATGAGGTAGTCTGATCACAAAAGAAATAGTTCTTTATGATGAGATATCCCTTTACTTTCTGAAAGATAAAACGAAATGCTAACAAAATAGTTCATTAACATTCATTAATAGAGCAGATGATAAAATGAACATCATTGATACAACACAGATAGCCATGACACATAAATGATGACATGAAGAGTGCAGCTTCATTAATCATAGGATGTTCTGAAACTGTACAAGGAATACACACAGTGTTCGCACAGCAAAACACATCATAACCATAGGGTGTTTTAACAAGAATCTATATTCATATGCACAAGAGTATAATCTTTCAATACAATGCCATGTAGCTCTTGAGTTTCCAAAAAAGAAAAGCCCTTTACACTTTCCTCGTAGGGAGTTTTATAGCACAAAACTTGCCCTTTGGGCTTCCCGACTCTACGCCTGCCTGCCTGTTGAGTTGCCTCGCGACCTTGAAGAGGTTGCGACCTGCGACCTGTCTGGTATGTGCGACTTGCGACCTGGATAGACAGTGCGACCTGCGACCTGTCCGGGTGGTGCGACCTGCGACCTACCCCTAACTGCTGCTCATGACTTGCTGCTACCGGGCTGCGGAGATGGACGTGCAATGTTGAGGTCAGGGGCGTCAACCTGCTGTTCCTTGAGAAAATCTCGCCATGTCTGGTACTCTGCCGCTATGGGGGAAACCATAGGGACCTCCTCCTTCAACCTATGCATGCATTCCAAAGCATTTGGCAATAGGGTTTCCCTTTTCTGTGAGATCTGGTTTGAAAGAGAGGCAAGTTTGGTATAAATCCGCACTAGGGTGGCAATAAACTGACTCAGATGTTCTTGAGATGCTGCGGGCTCGGGAGCAGCAGCGGCTTGTTTGATAGGCTGCAGAAATGACTGGATGTCCTGATCCACTTGTTCCCAGGCTTTCTCTTCGTCCAATGCCCCAAGCGACGGAATGTGGTGCAAAGTGTGCATCGAGTCGATACCACTGATCAGGTGGTTGTATGAAGACATTACTTTGTCCAGGTCCTTAGATAGTTTGTCCTTAGATTGTATTGCCATACGGAGCTGAACCTTAGCATCCTGTGTATGAATCCAATCCCTCTTGGGCAAATTTTCAGGTGCCTGAGGGTATTGTACTGTCCAGCCCATCATCCTGTCTAAGGCCTGTGAGGCCTCCCTGAGCTGCTCGTGCTTTTGCTTGGTTTCTGCTCGTGCTCTTACCAGTGGGGCGACTGTTTGTTTGATGGTGAACATTTCTCCATACACCTGCCTCATGGTTGCTTCTAACACTTCACACTCTTTGAAAATGGCCAGTGGGACTTCATTTACGGGTGGAGTCTAGTTTCAGAGTTGTTGAACTTCTGCTCTCAACTCTGATTTCTCCTGTTCTGCTGTTTTCTCGCGTTGCTCAGCTGCTTGCAGTCTATTTTGCAGAGAGACTATTTCTCTACTCATTCTGGTTACGTTCTCTTCCGTGGCTGCGGCGAAAGCAGTACCCGCCGATGCTATCATTACAGGATTAGTCTTGGTATCAAGGACTATGTCTTTGCCTGTTGCAACTGTGGATGTGGCAGAGGGACTTTGCGCCAGAGATCTTCTTTTCTCTTGCCGGATTTTGAAAGAGAATTGATCGAATGTAAGTCTGGTGAGATCAAATACATCCTCTTCCTGCCCCTGGGGGGATCTAACATCAGAGAGCTTGGTACTGCCCGGAGGTATCTCGAGGGGAGTCACCTCGATGTCTTCTAGCATGTCATCCTCCTTTTCTTCTCTATTCTTTTCCTCCTCTTCCTTTCGCCGGCGTTTAGTTTCTGCTGCTGCTTCTATTTCAGCCTTCCTCTTCCGCTCAGCTGCAGCAGCCTGTTCGGCCTTCTTTTGGTGCTCAGCTTCTGCTTTGTCCAGCTCTGCCTTGAGTGCCTGTTCTGCTGCGGCCTGTGCTTCCTTTTCCTCCTTTTCTTTCCTGGCCTCCTTTGCCTGCTTCTTCTTCTGCGTTGCCGTCGCACTCTTCTGGCGTTTTTCCTCATCTTCCTTTATCTTCTTTTCCCTTTCTTGCTGGGCCTTTGCTTCTGCTTCTTTCTGTTGGATAGATGTAGTAAGCCCTGTGCTGGTCCGAGACTTCCTGGGTAAAGAGGAAGAGGCACCTCCCAACTGACGAATTCTGTCTTCTAGGCTCTGATCATCCGGATCTTCTTGGCCCACGTCTACTCCCGGAGCAAATTGTCTCTCAGCGTTATACCAGTTCCTTCTCTCATCTTCTGCCGGGCGCTCAATATGCTGATAAGTCCACTTGAATTTAGCTTTCAGGCAGTGTTCAAGAACTATTCTCTCCGGGTCATATGTTCGGTGTTCTAGCGCCCCAAGCTGATAAATTTTCATTGCTTCTCCCTCTGCTGCTACTTCCCTGAAGTCTTTAACTGTGCACGCGCCAATGGTGAGGGGTAGCGTGGGCCACGGCTTCTTTTTGCCTTTAGATAGGACGCTGGAGAAGCCTTGAGACATTTGGAAGCATACCTCCTGAATGAGCATTTTGTCCGTAACAAAGCGAGGCATAGCATGTGGTGCCCTGTAAGATCCAAAGACTCGGATAAAGGTATATCCGGCGAAAGGGAACCAATGTGCCACTTTGACTAGAGTCTCCTTGGCCCGCCAAGACATGTAGGGGGCGTCTTGGCCAAATAGTTTTCTGTATAGAGAGGGGATAAATACTTGGGAGATCTGCTCTATATCCTGTTTGTACTTGGACTCCCAAAACACCCTGATTTGCAGATGAATTGCACGACTCTGCTCGGAATCCCAATTGTGTGCCCATCCCTCAAAGTGTAATCTTGTGCAGACAGCATCCAGTAGGTAAGAGGCCATGTAAAATTCAGAAGGCATTCCAACTTCTAGGGCCAATGCCGCGGATAAGTTTGTCTACATCGAAGTCATCAATATGCCCGCCCAGTTGAAACGGGTGCCATGTGTCGTCACATGCTCCATGATAGTAGCCCAACTACCACTGAAAGTGGAGCAATCAGAGCACCCGTAAAGTCTGCAAAGCATGGTGGCAACTAATTTATAGACCTTTCTCAGGCTAGCCACCGGATATTCTTGGTCTTTCTTGACTTTAAATTTCTCGGGCTCCTCCCACCATTGTCTAATAGTATCAACTACAGGAACTGTGTGAGCAATAGCCCATTCTGGTGTGAAGTACTCTTCTGGGTGAGGGAACGAGTAATAAAGGTGGGCATCCGAGCCTACGAGCGTAGCGAAAGCCCTGCCTTCGCTGTCTCGGATCACAAACTTCTTGGGATCCGTCTTTTGTATGATCTAGTCTATAACCTCTGGGCATGGAAATATGGCTGGATGCGCCCCTGCCAGATGTAGTTTGGACCTTTTGACTGCCAAGTATGTTTCCCGGTCTGGGAGATCTTCTCGGAATTCCTCTTCTGGTATGGCGAACTCATGATACACTTGGTACCATCGCATGTTGTCTTCTTTTGCAAATTTACATAGTGTATCCCTGTATATTGGGGGTGGGGATACCACGTCCAGCTCGTCAACTTCTTCCACCACTTGCTTGTCCTTCTTCTAGGACAACGGGGGTGCCATGTCACTAGAATCTGATAAAACAGGTATGCAATCTATGTCTTCTTGAAGTTCACCTGTCAAATTCATAAAGGAATCCCAAGATAAGAACGACATGATAATATAAAACCAATTAAAATTTAGTGATGAGATTTAGCTGAGACACATGTAAAACTGGGTTACTGGTTTACTGGGTCGAAGGGTCGTGGATTGCAAGAAGAGGCCTAGGTGCGACTTTGCGACCTTGCGACTAGGTCGCAAGGTCGCGGGGTCGCAAATTACGAAAAAAAGAGGACAATGCGACTTTTCAACCTCGCGACCAAGTCGCTGGGTCGCTGGGTCGTAACTCTCCGAAAAATTGGGAAATGCAACCTCGCGACCTTGTGACTAGGTCGCTGGGTCGCTAGGTCGCAAATTCCAAAATCTGAAGAAAATGCGACCTTGCAACCTCGCGACTAGGTCACTGGGTCGCAAGTCGTGTTAGGGCTTGCCGGGGGGTTTTAGCCGCGCGCGGTGTGAAGCTTTCCTCCCTCTAACTGGAAAATTATAAGGCTAAAAGGGTCAATGCAGAGTTGAGGAGTGGATTTGGGAGTAGGGGACAAGGCCATGAAAGCTGAACATGAAATGTGGTGAGTTTGGGCAGATGTAATGAGGCAGGATTTAACAAAACATTCAAAACTGGAAAAGAAACATCAAAGTTCATGCAGAGGGGAATTTAAAGGTATGGGCAAGCATGAATTTGGCAAGAAATGTCTAGAAAGGAAAAAGCAGAAGAGAAACGGAAATTTACCCGGGAAAATCGCGCCAGTCGACCTGTCAGAGCCGTTTTTTCCTATTCGCCGATTGTGAAAAATGCGACCTGGCGACCTCCCTTATATAAAAGGTCGCATGTGCGGGCAATAAATGCTGGGTCGCTAGGTCGCAAGTTTCGTGATTTAGGGGATCCGCGACCTCGCGACCTTGCAACCTGGCGACCTAGGGTCACGGGGTCGCAAGGTCGCTAAGTCACAGGTTTCATTAAAATTTACAATTTGCGACCTTGCGACCTGGGGTCGCGGGGTCACAAGGTCGCAGGGTCATAATTTTCTAGAAAACGAACTTCTGCGACTTTGCGACTTAACTTTATTGATTCTCACTTGGTTTTCTCTAGTTTCAAGGGGCTCCAAAAATTTGAAATGGTGGTCTTTTTGGAGGATGTTGTAGGGGCTACAACAAATGGCGATTCACTGGATGAACTCAGAGTCTCTGCTGATGGTTAGTCTTGGCGGGGGGAAGGAGGGGCCTCTGCTGACTGTTTTCTTTACCTGGCGGTTGACACTTCCTAACCTTTGGCACCTTGCTGGGTTGCTCAATCTGCTGGCCTGTTTGGGTGCCGTTCAACCAAATTCATTTCTTCAGGTCTCCGGACTGGAAGGGTTGGAGAACTCCAGGCGGCTACAGGGTCTGGTACGATTATTTTGTCCTCATCGTGTTGCTCCGCTGCCAGCGAACCTCTCGGTCCCGGCGGAGTCACTGCCTAGGAATCGTGAACGTTGCTCCGCTGCCAGCGAGCCTGGTCAGTACCCCGGCGGAGTCGTTACATCACCTCTCTGCGCAGGAAGCCTTTCTCAATCCTTTACCCTTTATTAGTGTGCTATTGCACTTATTTAGATGTGCTCGTGGCATTTATTTGAGATGGCAATTTAGCCTGGGCGGATGAGGGATCCCGACTTATTTTGCTTGCAGAGAGGTTGTTCCTGGTCTGGTATGAGGACTTTGGTTTTTCCCAGATACCCTGTCGTAGCATAGAGTACCTCTTTTCCCTTCTGGTCTGGTTACCACTACACTGCATTTTCTTTTGCGGACACCCTCTCAGACTGGCGAGGTAAGCTTCCCGCTTGGTGACTCGACCTCAGCGATATGCTACCTTTAGGTGCAGAGAACAAGCAAGCTTTTGCCGCCTTTGAGTCTATCGGAAAAGGCTTTCCATTAGCATAGAACCTGTTGCAGTGTGCCAATTGCGTGGCTCTAACAAATCCTTCCTTAAACTTTTATTTGATTTGATTTGATTTGATTTTTATTTTTATTTTTTTTATTATTTTATTTTTTTAAACAAAGGTGAGACAAGAAAATATGGTACACAAATAAGATAGCCCTCTAAGGGCTGCTAAGTAAAATAGTGTTTGAGGTCATGCCCGTTTACCGGGAGGACCTCGACTCGTCCTTCAAGGGTTTGCAATCTAAAAGTGTGGGATCCTAACTTTTTCTTAATTTGGAAAGGGCTTGTCCATAGTGCTTGGAACTTGGAATGCTTTCCCTTATCCTCATGAGCTTTGTCCCATTTTAGGACCAGGTCTCCTACCTCAAAATTTTTATTCCCTGCGGATTTTCTATCAAACCATCTCTTGATTCGGCTCTGGTGGATGGCGAACTTTTCCCGGGTCTTTTGCCTTTCTTCCTCCAATTTCAGCAAGGTGTCTATTCGAGTCTGTAAGGTAGGGCATGGGGTACCATGACATTCTTGGGACAGTTGAAGGGCAGGGAGAGATAGATGAGGAGGAAGAACAGCTTCTTTTCCATACACGAGAAAATATGGAGAGGTGCCTAAAGAGGACTTGGGAGTGATACGGTCAGCCCAAAGTGCATTGTGAAGGGCATTGTGCCAGTTGCGCTGGTGGGATAGCAGGGTCTTCTTAATGATACGGATAAGATTCTTGTTAGTTGACTCAGCTAATCCATTTCCCTGGGGATAGTAATTTGCAGAATGTTTCAAAACAATACCATTTTCCAGCGCAAAATCATATAATTTAAAGGATGAGAAGTAAGTCGCATTATCGAAAACTAAAGAAGTTGGAACGCCAAACCTGGTGATGATGGAATGCGTGAGGAATTCTATTACCTCCTGATCATTGATTCGGCATAAAGGTGTTGCTTCGACCCACCTAGTGAAATAATCAGTAGCTGTAAGGATATACCGGTGTTGTTTAGAAGAGTGAGGTGTGATTTCACCAATTACATCCAAACCCCACTGTTGGAAAGGCTCCTCCACTGCTACTGAGAGTAAGGGGGCGGCTGGCCGTGCTTCTCGGTTTGCGAACTTCTGGCACTGGATGCATTTTCGAACATATGCATGCGCATCTCTAAAAAGAGTAGGCCAATAGTATCCTGCGCGCATTATCTTATGGGCAGTAGTATCTCCGGCAAAATGACCTCCAGCTGGTCCGTCATGCAGCTCGGTTAAGATTTTCTGCGCTTCGTCATTTTCCAAGCAGCGTAACAGGACCCCATCGTGATGTTTCTTGAACAGCTTACCTCGGATCAGTTGGTGAGAAGCGGCTTTGAGTCTTATTGCGCGTTTCTGCCGGGCATTAAGAGCAGGGTCCATGGTGCCTTGGGCCAAATATCTTGAAATGTCGGAATACCAAGAGGAGCTACTTTGCTGAGGCACATGGTCGCTCTGATACATTTCAATTTCTTGTTCCCAACATTCTTCTTCAATTCCATGGGAACTTGCGGCTTCTGCGGCCATTTGGCATAAGCCCTGTCCTTTAACGGTGTGTGCCAGTTTAAATTCTAAATCGTATTCTTGCAGGCACGCCACCCAGTTGCCTCGCCTTTCGCCCAGCTCCTGCTGCGCGAAAAGTGAGCGGACAGCTGGGTGTGGAACAAAAACCGTGACATGATTTTTCAAGATGTAGGGCCTAAAATGCTTGACCGCTTTGTAGACCGCATAGGCTTGCTTTTCAATTTCTAGGTAGTTTAACTCAGCTCCTTGTAAACCGGTGCTCATGAAAGAAATGGGCCGTTCATCGTTGTTGCCATCTTTCTGTGTAAGGACAGCCGCCAGTGAGGAATCTGAAGCAAAAGTGTACAGGATAAAGCCTTTACCAAAATCTGGACTTTGGAGGGAAGGAGTTTCAGCTATAGCCTGTTTGATTTTGTCGAAGGCTTCCCTTTCCGGCGGATTCCATTGGAACATAGCATTCTTTTTAATCATTCCCTGTAGTGGCCTGACTATCTGGGCGAAATCTGAGATGAATTTACGGACAAAATTGATTTTCCCCAGGAAAGATTGCATCGCTTTCTTGTTGCTCGGGGGAGGAATCTGAGAAATGGCTTTCGCCCGTTCTGAATCAACTACAATGCCTTGCTTAGTTATAATGTGTCCTAGCAAGTTTCCTTCTGCCACAGCGAAAACGCTCTTTTTTGGGTTGAGCGATATCCCATACCTCCTGCACCTCTCGAAGATTTGCTTGAGGTGGCGTAAATGATCGCCCCTGCGTTTTGAAAACACAGTGACGTCGTCTAAATAGACCACCATGCTCTGCCCTATCAAACCATGGAAGGCTATATCCATGGCTCGTTGGAAAGTTGCCCCTGCATTGATCAACCCAAAGGGCATGCGCCTGAAAGAAAAGGTTCCCCATTTTGTCCGGAAGGTGGTTTTCAATCTGTCTGGTTCAGCTACCAGCACCTGGTTGTAGCCAGAGAAGCCATCTAATAGGGAGAACATCTCAGATCTAGACACAGCTTGTAATATCTGTTCCATGGGGGGCACCGGGTAGTTGTCTTTGTTTGAGGCCCGATTCAGATTACGGAAATCTACGCACAAGCGGATCTCGCCAGACTTCTTTCGTACGGGTACCAAATTTGACACCCACGTGGAGTGACGAACTTTGAAAATAATGCGTGCATCCAAGAGCTTCTTAAGTTCCTTTAGAATCATTGGCTCCAAAGCTGGATGCGCTTTTCTGAGTTTCTGTTGGAAGGGCTTAACGCCTTCCCTCACGGGTATTACGTGCTGAATGATACGGGTATCATATGTACGTAGATCTTCATACGTCCAAGCAAATACGTCGCGATACTTCCGGAATAATTGGGTGAAGGCCCGTGCCTCCTCATCACTACAGTCTTTGCCGAGGTTAACGAACTTTGGGTTCTCATCTGATCCCAAGTTCACTTGCCGATGTGCCAATATGGAACTTTGCACTTTGGTGTTCGGAGGCCTGCGGAATCGGCTTTGCAAATCAAAGAGCTTTTCTAATGACACCACCCCCTTGGGCATGATGTTCTCTTTGCGTTCATCGTGCTCTCTCTGCAAAGCATGCTCATGCTCCTCCTCGTCTATCGCCGCGTCCTTGAATACTTCAGCATTGCACATAAAGTCCAAAATCTGTTGATCATCGTTAAAAACGCGTAGATTAGAAATGTTGTTTGGCACAGAGGGTCTATATATAACTTCAATAGAAAAACCGTCCCTTAAGGGGGTAAATCTAGCAGCAGCATTAGCCAGAGTATCAGCTGCTGCATTGTGCATTCTAAGAACAGATTTAATTCCAAATGCATCAAAAGCAGAAATCAATCGCCATACCTCTTGTTGATACGCCTTTAAATGTGGAGATAAACAGTGAATAGTGTTGCGTACCTGGCGAGTGATAATCTCAGAATCTCCAATAACCTGTAGGCATTTTACCTTCAAATCCAGTGCCTTCTTAAGTCCAAGGATTAAAGCCTCGTACTCGGCAGTGTTGTTGGTGCACTGGAACTCTAGCCGGCATGAGATTAAGAATTTATTCTTGTGAGGGTCAAGCAAGATGCAGCCCGCACCAGCTCCGTCATGGGTCTTGGAACCGTCATAATACAAGGTCCACATGTCACTTTCCGGCTCCTTCGGGGTAATAGGTTGTGGAGGGGTTTCGGCTGGGTGTGAGACAAGGGTGACTTGCTCCTCTGCGACAAGTGCTAGTTCAGATTGGACCTCGGGGCCTACGGAAGACTGAGGGGGTTGGTAACATCCGAATATGGCTTCCAGAAAACACATGCCAAGCTCCTCCTGGGCAAAGCTGATGGGTTCATTAACGGCATCCAAATCAGTCATGGTGTGTTTCATATATGGTTCACTTTCGACCCTGATTTGATTATTCCGCCCCTTGTAAGGAAGCCACAAGTGGGACCAGTCGGTGGCGAAATAGCCTTGCAACTTGCTGGACCAGTCCCTGCTAAGCAATAGGCCGTATGCTTCAGGGATGTCAACAATCACAATGTCAATGCATTGATGGACCCTAGAGTCTGACGACAGGCGGATGATGACATTGTTCAACTCTCCTACGGCTGGCACTTGTGATCTGTCAAGTTGTATGATCTTTGCGTCAGTCTTCTCCGGGCGAATGTTCAGCTTCTTACAGACAGATAGGGGCATGACGTTTGTTGAGGCACCGGAGTTGACTAGACAGTTGTGGACATTGAAGTTAAAAATCTTGAAGGACAAAAGGAAAGGAGGCGTGGATCCTCTTGAGTTGGTATTGATGGCGTTTACTATAGACTGTACATCTGGACCGGCTTGCGCAGACGTGTTGCTCACAGTTTTCGTGGTTGAAGTATTTGCGAAAGCCTTTAGAATGAGTTCTTTTTGGTTAGTAATGCGGGCCAGCTCGTAGAGAGAAATGTTTGCTCTTGTTTTCTTCATATCCTCAACAATGTTATAGCTAGATTCTGGTTGAGGGCTAGGCTCGGTAGAGGTCTTTGAGGATTCTGTCGGGAGCTTGCCCTTTTGACTTGCTCGGGTAATGTTGTTGGTGGGTTTCTCCATAGCAGATTGTTTTCCGTTTCCTGGGGGCAGAATTTTCCTTAGGAAAGCCCTTTTCTTGTCTTCATAGGATTGCTCGGGAACAGGTCCTTTGCTCCTTAGACTATAATTCCGCACGGGCTGGTCTTTGGGATTATCTGCCATGTTGATATCGATGGAGGTAAGGCTGTCCCTACCTCGGATTATGTCAAAAGCTAGGACAGAGGATCCTGGTTCTTCATTCGAGGGCAGATCCTCATCGTGATCTGAAACATCATCCTCCGTCACATCCCCTGGAGTTTGGTCATCTAAAAGCTGATTAACTACTGCTGTCATGCTGCCAATCCATTGAGGGCACGTTTTTTCAGAGTGGGCAGCTTAGTGGAAAGAACAGAAGTTATCTTTCCCTATCTCTTCCACATTTAGAGCAGTATTCGGGTTAGACAGAGGTCTGTTAGTGTTGGGATTACTTTTTCTGAAGAAAGGTTTGGGTGGTTTAGTGCTAGTTGTGGATTCTGTGCCCTTTCTCCTTAGGTCAGTGACTTCATTCGTTAAGAGCTTGAGGGTTTTTGCCATGCTTTCAAAATCAAACGCATCTTTATCCCTATCGGTGGTCTTAGGATTGGAGGACTGACCCCTTTTTGTGTTAGGTTTGTGATCATCTCTCCCTTCGTGATCGATGGCTCCTATCGAAAGCATGTCTTTCTCTACAGCGAGAGCAGCCTCATAATTAGCCGTAAGGGTAGCGCGGGCTTCACGTTTGACGAAAACGGCGATGTCCCTAGGGAGAGCCTTGGTATAGTAGTCAATGGTGATTGAGTCATCCAACGCCAGGTTTGGGGGAAATTTCTGCAGTATGGTAGCGAAGCGCTGGTTGAAGTCCTTAACCTTCTCCTTTTTATGACACTTGATGGTGCTCAATTCCGTGAGAAGCATGGAAGGAGTTTTATCTTCTGAAAACTTCTGCAGGAATACGCGACGGAATTGGTCCCATGAAGTGATAGAGGCACTGGGGAGAGAGCGGTACCATGTGGCCGCTTTGTTTTCGAGAGTATGGGGGAACAGTCGACATGCGACATCATCGGACTGGACTCTCATGATTTGCAGAGACAAATAGAAGCTGCTTATATGATCTTCAGCTAAGGTGCCTTTCTCAGGATCAAACTTGGGGAGGTGTTTCTCCGGATGCCTAGGCAGATCGTGGAGTGGGCCCAAAAGATTTAATGGGGATTGAGCCATCCAGGCTAGGGGTTGCACTCTCCTAGCCCGCTGGTGGTGCCTAAACTCAGGCTCAGATTCACCTCCCGAACCTGAGACCGATGCTTCTGACTCATGACGAGAGTGTTCGTCTTGGTGTCTCCCACGGTAAAGAAAGTCTCTAAGATATCCCAAGTTGTGGAAAGGAGGTCTAATTGGGTTTGGGTGACGGTTGCGAGCTTGGTTTCCTTGGCCTCGGCCTCTATCTCCTCTACCTCCAGCTCCTCGGCCTCTATTTCCTTCTTCTTCATTTCTGCGAGCTCTATTCCTTTCTCCTTCATTTCTGCGAGCCCTATTTCCCCCGTCTACATTTCCTCGGCCTCTGTCTTCTTCACCATCCCCAGGTGGGGGATGTGCCTGGTTATTGTTTTGCTGAGTCTGGTTAGGCTGGGAGTCGGGGAAAGGTTCGGTGTCACCAAATTCTTCGCCCTCTTGGAGAATCGGGTCATTTTCCTCAACAGCAGTGCCGAGATCTTCCAACATGAGATTTACGAGCTCGGGTATGGTACTCGCAAGGGCACCATTCCGAGTGATGTTCTCAGCAGGGGTTCTAGTATGGGCAAGGTATTCCATGATTGGAGTAAACCGTAAATTTCTGATAAGATCGCGGGCAGCTGGGCGCAAGGCTCTCAACTGAGCTCTGGTAATTTCGTAATATCGAGTCTCCCCCCCTGGGATATCTTCCAGAGGAGGAGGGACAGGTTCATTGTTTATGACCTCCCCTTGGGGAGTTTGTGATGGAAAGTTCGTTGTATGCTGGGAGGCTGCCATTCAGGCCCTCCTTCTAGCGCCAAATATGTTGACGGGAAAATTTGTCCGGCCAACAGTAGGGGATCTCCCCGGTAGAAAGTCCCAATTAGACCTTGAACCGTTTGGAGTAGGGATCCCGTCCGGGGTGTGGGTCCGGCTACCACTTAAGACGACTTCCCTTCGGTCTCAAAAGAACCTGTTTGAACTAGCGAACATACACTTATTCACATGATGCAGAATACATGATTGATGTATTAAACCCGAATCAAACACTATGCGTAGCAAGATTATAAATAAAGCATGTACACCTCAGGAGATGTCATTAGCAACACATCTTTGGGGGTAATGCTTATAAGGTAGTCTGACCACAAAAGAAATAGTTCTTTATGGTGAGATATCCCTTTACTTTCTAAAAGATAAAACGAAATGCTAACAAAATAGTTCATTAACATTCATTAATAGAGCAGATGATAAATTGAACATCATTGATACAACACAGATAGCCATGACGCATAAATGATGACATGAAGAGTGCAGCTTCATTAATCATAGGGATGTTTTGAAACTGTACAAGGAATACACTCAGTGTTCGCACAACAAAACACATCATAACCATAGGGTGTTTTAACAAGAATCTATATTCATATGCACAAGAGTATAATCTTTCAATACAATGCCATGTAGCTCTTGAGTTTCCAAAAGAAAAAAGCCCCTTGTCTCTTTCCCCGTAGGGAGCTTTATAGTACAAAACTTGCCCTTTGGGCTTCCCGACTTTTCGCCTGCCTGTCTGTTGAGTTGCCTCACGACCTGGAAGAGGTTGCGACCTGCGACTTGTCTGGTGCGTGCGACTTGCGACCTGGATAGGAAGTGCAACTTGTGACCTGGATAGGAAGTGTGACCTGCGACTTGCCCGGGCGGTGCAACCTGCGACCTGTCTCTAACCGTCCCCAATGCCTTGTTGCTACCAGGCTACGAAGATGGACGCGTAATGGTGAGGTCGGGGGTGTCAATCTGCTGCTCCTTGAGAAAATCTTGCCATGTCTAGTACTCTGCCGCTATGGGGGAAACAAGAGGGACCTCCTCTTTCAATCGATGCATGCATTCCAAAGCATTTGGCACTAGGGTTTCCCTTTTCTGTAAGATCTGGTTGGAAAGAGAGGCAAGTTTGGTATAAATTTGAACTGTAGTGGCAATAAACTGACCCAGATGACCTTGAGATGCCGCGAGCTCGGGAGCAGCAGAGGCTTGCTTGATAGGCTGCAGAAAATACTGGATCTCCTGATCCACTTGTTCCCAGGCTTTCTCTTCGTCCAATGCCCCAAGCGACGGAATGTGGTGCAAAGTGTGCATTGAGTCGATGCCGCTGATCAGGTGGTTATATGAAGACATTAATTTGTCCAGGTCCTTAGATAGTTTGTCCTTAGATTGTATTGCCATACGGAGCTGAACCATAGCATCCTGTGTATGAATCCAATCCCTCTTGGGCAAATTCTCAGGTGCCTGAGAGTATCGCACTGTCCAGTCCATCATTCTGTCTAAGGCCTGTGAAGCCTCCCTGAGCTGCTCGTGCTTTTGCTTGGTTTCTGCTCGTGCTCTCACCAGTGGGGCGACTGTTTGTTTGATGGTGAAAATTTCTCCATACACCTGCCTCATGGTTGCTTCTAACACTTCACACTCTTTTAAAATGGCTAGTGGGACTTCATTTACTTGGGGAGTCTGGTTTCGGAGTTGTTGAACTTCTGCTCTCAACTCTGATTTCTCCTGTTCTGCTCTTTTCTCGCGCTGCTCGGCTGCTTGCAGTCCATTTTGCAGAGAGACTATTTCTCTACTCATTCTGGTTACGTTCTCTACCGTGGCTACGGCGAAAGCAGTGCCCGCCGATGCTATCATCACAGGATTAGTCCTGGTATCAAGGACTATGTCTTTACCTGTTGCCACTGTGGATTTGGCGGATGGGCTTTGCACCAGAGCTCTTCTTTTCTCTTGCCTGATTTTGAAAGAGAATTGGTCGAACGTAAGTCTAGTGAGGTCGAATACTTCCTCTTCTTGCCCCTGGGGGGAACTAACATCAGAGAGCTTGGTACTGCCCAGAGGTATTTCGAGGGGAATCATCTCGATTTCTTCTATCATTTCATCCTCCCTTTCTTCTCTATTCTTTTCCTCTTCTTCCTTTCGCCGACGTTCAGTTTCTGCTGTTGCTTCTATTTCGGCCTTCCTCTGGCGTTCAGCTGCAGCAGCCTGTTCGACCTTCTTTTAGCGGTCAGCTTCTGCTTTGTCCAGCTCTGCCTTGAGTGCCCGTTCTGCTGCGGCCTGTGCCTCCTTTTCCTCTTTTTCTTTCCTGGCCTCCTTGGCCTGCTTCTTCATCTGTGTTGTTGTCGCACTCTTCTGGCGTTCTTCCTCATCCTCCTTTATCTTCTTTTCCCTTTCTTGCTGGGATTTTTCTTCTGCTTCTTTCTGTTGGATAGATGTAGTAAGCCCTGTGCTGGTCAGAGACTTCTTGGGTAAAGAAGAAGAGGCACCTTCCAACTGACAGCTTCTGTCTTTCAGGCTCTGATCATCCGGATCCTCTTGGCCCAAGTCTACCTTCGGAGCAAATTGTCTCTCAGCGTTATACCAGTTCCTTCTTTCGTCTTCTGCCGGGCGCTCAATATGCTGATAAGTCCACTTGAATTTAGCTTTCTTGCAGTGTTCAGGAACTATTCTCTCCGGGTCATATGTTCGGTGTTCTAGCGCCCCAAGTTGATAGCTTTTCATCGCTTCTCCCACCGCTGCTACTTCTTTGAAGTCTTTAACTGTGCACGCGCCGATGGTGAGGGGTAGCGTGGGCCACGACTTCTTTTTTCCTTTAGACAGGACGCTGGAGAAGCCTTGAGACATATGGAAGCATACCTCCTGAATGAGCATTTTGTCTCTAACAAAGCGAGGCATAGCATGTGGTGCCCTGAAAGATCCAAAGACTCAGATGAAAGTATATCCGGCGAAAGGGAACCAATGTGCCACTTGGACTAGAGTCTCTCTAGCTCGCCAAGACATGCAGGGGGCGTCTTGGCCAAATAGTCTTCTATATAGAGCGGGGATAAATACTTGGGAGATCTGCTCTATATCCTGTTTATACCTGGACTCCCAAAACACTCTGATTTGCAGATGAATTGCACGAGTCTGCGCGGAATCCCAGTTGTGTGCCCATCCTTCAAAATGTAACCTTGCGCAGACAACATCCAGTAGGTAAGAGGCCATGTAAAATTCGGAAGGCATTCCATCATCTGGGGCCAATGCTGCGGACAAGTTTGTCTGCATCGAAGTCATCAATATGTCGGCCCAGTTGAAATGGGTGCCATGTGCTGTTACATGCTCCATGATAGTAGCCCAACTACCGCTGAAAGTGGAGCAATCAGAGCACCCGTAAAGTCTGCAAAGCATGGCGGCTACTAATTTATAAACCTTTCTCAGGCTAGCCACCGGATACTCTTGGTATTTCTTGACTTTAAATTTCTCGGGCTCCTCCCACCATTGTCTAATAGTATCAACTACAGGAACTGCGTGAGCAATAGCCCATTCTGGTGTGAAGTACTCTTCTGGGTGAGGCAACAAGTAATAAAGGTGGGCATCCGAGTCTACGAGCGTAGCAAACGCTCGGCCTTCACTGTCTCAGATCACGAACTTCTTGGGATCCGTTTTCTGTATGATCCAGTCTATAACCTCTGGGCATGGAAATATGGTTGGATGCGCCCCCGCGAGATGCAGTTTGGATCTTTTGACTCTTAAATATACTTCTCAGTCTGGGATATCTTCTGGGAATTCGTCCTCAGGTATGGCGAACTCGTGGTACACTTGGTACCATCGCATACTGCCTTCTTTTTCAAACGTACATAGCGTATCCCTGTATATCAGGGGTGGGGATACCATGTCAAAATCCTCAACTTCTTCCACCACTTGCTTGTCCTTCTTCCGGGATAGCGGGGGTGCCATGTCGCTAGAATCTGATAGAACAGGTATGCACTCTATGTCTCCTTGAAGTTCACCTGTCAAATTCATAAAGGAATCCCAAGATAAGAATGACATGATGATATAAAGGCAATTACAGTTTAGCAATGAATTTTAGCTGAGCTATGCAAAGTTGTGTGACTGGTTTCACTGGGTCGCAGGGTGTAAGAAAAAGCTCAGATGCGACCTTGCGACTTGGTCGCAGGGTCGCTGGGTCGCACATTTGAAAAACAGAGGAAAACGCGACTTTGCGACCTCGCGACTAGGTCGCTGGGTCGCTGACTCGCAACTCTCTGAAAAATTGGGAAAATGCGGGCTTGCGACCTTGCGACTGGGTGGCTGGGTCGCAAATTCCAAAATTCGAAGAGAATGCGACTTTGCGACCTCGCGACTAGGTCGCTGGGTCGCAGGTCGCGCTAGGGCTTGTTGGGGGGTTTTGGGCGCGCGCGGCGTGAAGGGTTTATCCCTCTAACTGGAAAATTATAAAGCTAAAAGGGTCCAGGCAGAGTTGAGGGGTGGCTTTGGGAGCAGGGGACAAGGCCATGAAAAGCTAAACAAGAAATGTGGTGAGCTTGGGCAGTTGTGGTGAAAGCAGGGTCAAAAACAATCCTAAACTAAAACAAAAAATGTAAAAGCTCATACAAGGGGGAATTTAAAGGCCTAAGAAGACATGGGTTTGGTAAGAAATGCTCATAATGGAAAAAACAGGAGGGAAATGGCAACTTACCCGGGAAAATCGCGCCAGTCGAGCTGTCAAAGGAGTTTTCTTTCAATTCGCTGAATGTGAAAAATGCGACCTAGAGTCCTCCTTTATATAAATGGTCTCACGTGCGGGCATTTAATGCGGGGTCGCTGGGTCGCAAATCTAGTTATTCCAGAGTTTTGCGACCTCGCGACCTTGCGACCTGGCGACCTGGGGTCACGGGGTCGCAAGGTCGCTGGGTCGCAGCTTTCATTAAAATTGGAGCTTTGCGACCTCGCGACCTTGCGACTTGGCGACCTGGGGGTCGCAAGGTCGCTGGGTCGCAGCTTTCATCAAAAGTTTAACTTTGCGACTTGGCGACCTTGCGACCTGGCGACCCTTAGGTCGTGGGGTCGCAAGGTCGCAGTTTTCTAAAATGAGTTTATTGCGACTTGGCGACTTGGCCTTATGGATTCTTCACTTGGTTTCTCTCTAGCTTCAAGGGGCTCCAAAAATTTGAAATGGGGGTTTTTTTGGAGGGTGTTGTAGGGGCTACAACAGGTTGATTTTGGTCTTTTCCTGCTTGATCAGTTCTTGTGGTTTTCTCTTTTTCAGTGTTAAACTATTGTTTAGCCTCACCATCCCTGATCTGCTTCTGGATTTCTCTTTTTCATATTTTCCATTAGTAAACTCGACTGGCGCGGTTTTTTCCCTGAAAGTCACGCTAGCTGCCTCACATTGCTAGTTTATCAGCCATGCCAATCCTCTTCTGGCACTAGTTATAGCCTGACAGTTGCGCCCATCCTGTAAGGTGCTAGGGTTTGCTCCTTTTTGGGATTTCTGAGCTTGGTCTGTGGTTTTGGTGTCACTTTTTTGATTGCTTGAGTGTTCTAAAGCCTTGTTTGACTGACTGTGACCTTCATCCTCTGGTTGTTTGCCCTCTTCTATCAATTTTACATTCTAGCCCTAGGGCATCTAGGTGCTATAGTGTGTCGAGCCTCCCGTGGGAGTTTTTGGTCCTCATTTGATCAGTTAATTTTGTTATTGATTCTTTGCATTCGTTTGGTGGTTTTCCACTGTTTTATTGCGTTATTTGAGTGATTGGCTTCTTCTTCATTCGAATTCTGCTTTGTCTCGCTTTGAGCCTAGATTACATGGTTCATTTTAGTCTTTGGGATTTCTCTTAGATTTGAGCGACTTCTTTGTCAATTTGGGATCTGATTGTGTGTTTGACATTGAGTGAACTTTCTTGTCTTTGCTCTTTTGCTACCGCTTCTCAAATTGTTATTTGCATTGGATTTCATTTTGTTTAATGCACTTTGCTCTTAAACATTGAAAATACAAAAATCTCTTTTGCTTTTGGTTAGTTAATGTAAATTGAATTTTTTCTGTGTTATTAGTAATTTGTAGCCCTGAAATAAAAGCTTTTAGTTTTCATTAGCGTGCATTAGAGACACTAGTGGTTGTTTTCTGATCATTTTGTTATTGTGTGAAAGCTCTCAACCTTCCCGTAGTTAGCTATTCATCGAACAGAATGATACATTGTGGCATGTAGTGTGCATTTAGGAGATTTTGAGACAGAACATTCAGTAGGGTCTGGAAATTGAAACATAATTGAAGATCAACATTAAAATTTATTCAATTTACCTTAAGGTAGCATTGAAACATTAACAAAATATTTAGAGGTCTAGGCTAGTGATGTGTTCCGGCGTCGTTAAACCTAGTAGCTGTCGTTCGCCTCTTGGCTTTAGACACCACTAGTATGGACTTGTGCTCCCCATACCGTCGCATATATAAAGGGAGATCCCACTAGGTTTCTATCCTTTATCCATAGGAAGCCGAGTCTGCCACCTTATACTCGTGATACATTGGACACAACATTCGGGGAGATTGCTTGCACGTACGTCAAGTCCTTGGTTGATTTCTCTTTCATTTTGAAACCAAGGTGTATATTGCAGTTCACGGATATCTGGTACACCCTTTGCCTAGATTACCATAGTATTCATTTCGATCTTTTCTGACTCTATAAATTTGAAAGGAGAGCACTTGTCCTTTCACACTTGTTTCAAAACTGAAAGAGATAGAGTCACCTTTCATCCGTTTCTCGACTCTTAAAACATGAAACGGTGAAGTTTCCAAGTTTCAATGCGGTAAAATAAATCACCTGCGATCACACGCCCTGTTGGAATTTGCTTGTTGGCCGTTTGATTGTGTGCCTTGAGTTTTTACCCCGTGTCTTGTGTTTTGATCTTTTCCCTTTGTCGTTACTGTCATAGTGGTGGAACCCTCAGTTTCGTCTACTGGTAGTCCGTATACAGACGATTTATCAGAGGTATCTCAATCCTTTGCTGAACCTCAGTAGCCTATCGTTTCTGAATTTCTAGACGGGGGACCAGTTCTATCTGAGCTTCCCTTTGGAGGACCAGTTGAGTTCAATTGGCCCTTATTCGACGCTTGGTATGGATTCGGAGTAGGGGAACATTTCCCTCCTCTTACATCGGGTTCGCCTTTTCTAGCTGTTGTTATTCCTCCTAGTCCTCGCCGTCTGTTATAAGATGTAGCGGCAGGTTCAGATATGGGATCATCCAGCCATTCTCCTATTGAGGAAATCCCCACATCTGGTGAAGATTACTATTTTTTCCCAGAAGACAACCTCGAGTTATCTATCATGTCTTCGCTCGGTCCTTCACTTCCAACAGGGTATAGATCCTTAAGTTAGATTATGACCGCTGTCACCTCTATGGGAATATCAACTCCTTCTATGAGGCCGGTTATTCCTTCATTGGGGATGTATCCTAGGACACCCATTACGTCATCCCCTCAAGTCACTTCAGTACCTGTCAGGGCCACTGTCTTTGTGGCTGCATCTACACCTGCTGTTACCACTCAGTCCATAAGGACCGCGTCGCTTCTCGAAGATATCTATATAGCATCTGCTATTCTGGAGAGAATTTATCCTAAAGAGTATCGAATGTCCCTACAAAAATTGAACCCCGAGGTCGGTCAATCCTCCCAAGATCCCAACCGTCCGTATTTTTCGCATTATGCATAGGATGGTACCCCCGTTTACATTTTTCCATATTAATACGATGAGCAAGGAAACCCTTTATGTTTACCCGCTCTAGAGGCTTATCTCCATGGTCAAGGTTTTCCATCTAACCAGGCTGGGAAACCTTACAACTCGCAAGAGCAACCCTTCCAGGGCCAACCTTCGGGCCAACCTGGTTATCTTTATGACCTGCAAGGACAAACCTTACAAGGCCAACCTTCATGCCAACAGGGGTTGTTATACGGTCCGCAAGGACAGTCCTACAACCCTTCAGGTTAGCCTATCCAGCCTCACCCTGTGGTCCAACCTGGGCAGCCTCAAGGACCCACAGGTCAATCAGGGTACCAACCGGGGCCGTTTTACAGTCCTGGGGGGCAAGTCCAACCTTCTCAACCTATGGTGCAACCTCAACAACCTCAGTATCCTATTGGTCTGAATGTTTCACAGCCAGGATCATCCTACGGTCCTGTTGCAAGTCAAACTAGTTATCAGGCACAACCTGGCCCCATTCTGCCACCAGGCCAACCGGCCCATCTGGCACAGCCTGGTGTCCCACATCAGCCAGGCTAACTTGTACAACCTATTCATCCGGGTCAACCTGTTCAACCAGGGCAGCCCGTTCAACCAGGTCAACCTGTCCAACCAGGCTAGCCTGCACATCCTGTCAACCCTGCTCAACAGCCAATTTATTTGAAACCGCAACCGAATCAACCGGTGTACCCTACTTATCAAGCTCAACAGGGCCCCACTTATTAGAAGCCCGCTCAACCCCAAGGCGGTTAATTTCCTCAAGGTCAATCGCGACCGGTTTACAACCCGCCCCAAGGTTCCCATTATTATCCTCAACAACCAGGCTATACCTATACTCAGCAGCCAAATCCGCATACTGCTCAAACGAGGCTGACATATAATCAGGGTCCATACCCCGGTTATCAACCCCCGTACATTGGTTACCAGCAACTGTATCAGACTAGTTATATGGCCTATACCCCCTATGGTCAGAATCCTTCGGGACAGAACCCATGGGGGCAAGGTTATGCTCAACCAGGGTGGAGTACAGGTATAGGTCCTTATCGAGGGCTTAGCATACCTTTCAATCCGCAATTTCCGTTCTTGGCCACCTTGGAATTACCGAACGTTTCTAAATTAACCAATGATCCGATTCTTCACAATCCTTATTGGCCTCCGGTTCCGACCAAGGTACCCAACGACTATCCTAAGTTTGAAGGTAAAGCTGGAGAGGACCCCCAAGCTCATGTAATGACCTACCATCTGTGGTGTTCATCCAATTCTTGGGTGGATGATTCAATTCGTTTACGTCTCTTCCAGCGCACTCTTACCGGTGCTGCTGCTAAGTGGGTATAAATTGCACCCCATGGCATCTTGCAAGACTTCAATCGTTAGCTATGGATTTTCTGACTCACTTCTGAATTGCAGTTCACCATAAGAAAGCGGGCGCATCTCTTGACTTATTTGAGCAAGGATAAATCACCATGTTGATCATGTTCATGATGGCGGCGTTCGTTATGCATTCGGTCAAGTTGATATGCATTCGACTAACTCATTGGTTCACCACCTCGCCCGTTAACAAAATACGCTCCAAAGATATTGCTATGGGGGCATATGTTGAAGAACAACCGTAAACGGCGACCGCATTACTAGATCTGGTATGTCGATCATGCGCTTTATGATATTTTAGTGATGTCATGACTACAAAGACGTGACACCTACACGCGTTGGATGGTGTTATTGGTTAGTTTCTCAAATTCTACAAAAATCCTCAAATGGGTGGCATAAGTCCAATTCTTCCAATATCTGCTCTTGGCCCTCGGTGAAAAATGTGGACGATCATAAATTCGAAGGACAAAATCTGAAAAAGGCTCAAGAAAGAAGAAGAAAGAAAGTAAATTCGATGCCCAAAACCCAGGCTTCTAAACCTCGCTGCTTGGTGGTTCCTGGTACGTAACTTCGAAGCTACTTTACCTTTGCCGGTGTATGCTAAGGTTGTCTCGGTGGTCTGAAGTTGGTCTGTTTCCGAAGGGCTCGGGGAACAAGCAGTTCTCAGAATCATTCTATGTCATCAGACAGACAGACGCATCGCCACCATCTACTGCTTTGGGACTAGTCACTGTGGTGGTGGTTTCTTTATCCTAATTCTTCACATTCAGTTCTTGGGTCGCAAGGCCCGGGAAGAGTGGCTGGATGACACCTCCCCCCACCTATCTCTAGTCCTTTGAAATTAAAACCCAATGGCCCAGGCATTGTAAGGCCATCTTCTAAGGTATTCTGCGAAGATCTTCTCTGTTGCGTGCCGCCGCTCGGCACTACGGTGTTATTTGAGGATTTGGAACGGTGCCTTCTTATGCATGTAGGTGGAAATGATCGGGTTGCCCATCGCAGCAGGCTATGACCTTCTGCCCGATCAATGGGTCGATCATGAGTTCTAATCTTCTCACCTTCGACCTAGAAAATTTTGTATAAACACATCAAATTGCTCTTCGTATACTGAGTTGAGATCAATGGCCTTAACATCCATAGAGCGGGTGTGGATGAGGTGCTTCCACCCTATATTGTATCATCACTTTCTTCAAAACCGTGCTCTACGGATCTTGTCGTCTCCCAATATGAGGAAGCGATGGGTAGTAAAATCAAAACCCACAGGTGTTCTCAAGAGTTTTCCGATTACGTTGTGAGGAATACGGTCAACGTGGGTAAGTGGTTGACGCCAAGCTTAACTGCAATCTTCTTCTCGGCCGCGATTGGACTCCGCCATGCTATGTGTACGTCACCTCTTGGCTTCTTAAAGTTCCTCATGAGGAAAAATACATTCACAGCAGATCGATTGTCTTTCTTCACCTCATCCTTTAGAGAACCCCAACATTCCTTACGTAGATCGGATACGATCCCCCTAACGGTGTAGGACACGGTCTCTTCAAGGGCCCGTCCTCCTTGGGTATTTTCTGCGCCACCACTTTCTTTGTTCAAGTTAATATGGTCTCTAGGGGCGAAGTAGCCTTGGATCATCCTTCACCAAAAAACGAGCCTCTTCCGGAAAGTCAGTACGGGTAACTCCGATTTGAGATTAATTGACAACGAAGTCGTCGCTTTGGATACGGTCCTCCTCTGTTCGTATCCTTGACATGGCTACAGATATATTCTCAGTCGCCAGCTTGGAATACGATTTTTGACCCTTTAAGAAAGTTTTCATGGGTAAACTGTTATTTGAAAACCATGTCTCTTGAGGTCTGGTGGCTTCGACGGACATCGCCGTTCCTCATTCATGCAGCAGGGGCGGTGTACGGTTGTCTGAGCGCTTTGTATCTAGAGTTCCCCCCGCCTCTTCAACACCGATGCGGCTCGCGGGTCCTTTCGAAGGGGAATCTGAGTGACCACTCACTCAGAGCTGTGCCGATCTACATCTCGTCGAGCTAGGGATATTCGATAATATTCATATGGAAGTGATTACATTCTCTAAAGAATCACAAGTTTATACAAGCATTTTTCCCGAATTAGAAGATGTTTTTCACGTGGTCCTATGAAAGGGGCACTTTGAGTTGATCCCAACATAGTCGTACCCCGAGATTCTAGCCCCTATACAGGTGTTTGGTCAGTTTAGTGTGTCCTAAATTGCTACATTAATTTGTCGATCCGGGATTAAATGGTGGCAGTGTAGCGCAACATATGTGCAAGATAACCTATCTCTTTTTTGTCATTTTTGGGTTTTATTTATCTTGGGGGTTTTTATCTTGGTTGGTTTCCTAATGTAGGATGGAAATTCTAAAAGACAAGTATGAATATAAATGTTCAAGGCAATCATCATATAATGATTTCCCAAACTTCAAACTTCAAAAGGGTTCCGAACGCCACAGCCTGACAAGAGTTAATTCCTAAAAAGAAAATAGAAATGTGCTGCTAAACGATCAAACAAACGATGAAAAGCTATTGATCATAGAGGCAAAGTACACATATGCTAACATCTAAGTACAAAAAGAAAGCCATGTCAAAAGAAATCCAAAAATTCGAAAGCAAAATCAATACAAGTAAATTACATCAACTCATATTCGACATCTCTTTTATTAGTCTGTTCAGCTTTCGGAGGTAATCATAAACAACAAGCAATCGTATCTAATTTGGAAAAATAAACTAATGTCAAATTACACACTCATACTTCAATCCTCACCATTAGTCTCGCTATGACTTTAAAATGTTGATAATGACATGGAAATTAATATCTATTGCGAAAAAATAATAATGTAAAACTACACGCTCATCGCAATCCCTCACCATTAGTCTTGCTATTAGCTTTCGAGTAGCGGTAATGACACCAGGTAATTTAATATACGTCTAACTAATATAAAAACAAATGCTTACCATTGAAATAAATAAAGCAGTCACGGAATTAAAAGCTAAGAAAAATAAATCAGCGAAGGACAAGGCTGATTCCTTATAATCATTGTAAAACTATGTGCAAATTCTGCGGGGCGCTATTTGTAATGCAGAACCGAGAACAACCGAAGTCGATTAACAACGGTATAAAGCATGAAAAATTATGAGCGGAAAATAAAACGTTAATATGAAGATATAATATATAAACGTGAATATATGTCATAATGAAAGTATAAAAATAAAGCATGAAACTGTCTGACGATAGAAAACAAAAACCTGCTTTGTGTGGGGCCCTGCGCACAATCCTCGGGGAACGACTATCAACCATGAATTATGCTTGTGAACGGGTCTTCTCATGTATTCAAAACACGGTCCTGTGAGGAAATAATGTCAAGCAAATTGGGCTTTCTTTCGAGAAAAAATTACATTTACAAAAAGCAGCTACTATAAATGTGAACGCATTGTTATAACAGGAGGGACGGCATAACTACTTTCACCACAATGTGACACACAGTAAAGAACATGTGAACAACCCGTCCGGAAATCTGGCATTATGGTGTAGTGATTAAATCTGTGGAGAATGGGCTGTTGGATTAGAAGCATGGAGCGATTACGGTGTTGATGTGTCTGGTTAAGGGCAGCCACGCAAGTCTTCGTGGTGAAAAACGATTCTGTCACATGAGACTCTTAGGACTGACCATCGCTCGCTTCTGTTGGCCAGGCAGCCTTTGGTAGATTAAGTGAGCAGTAGGACTCGGTCCCATATCCATCTATATTCAACTTGCCATCTTATTGGTTACTATGAAGACACACGTATAGACTTTAACTTAAATGGGCTGAGAAAGTTAGGCAGTGCCGATGACAAGATTCCGCATCTCGATAGGCAAAAATCAATTCAAGCAATGAGACACAAAACATAATTTAAAAACCACTTTAAATGTCTTTTATACAGATTAATATGCAATGATGTTGGTAAGCCAAAATGGAGTAAGTAGAAAAAGTCTAGAAAGGTGTAGGAAAGATACCAAGTTTGGGACTCAACACGCAAGATGCCGAAACTGAGTACGTCGGCACTTCTCCGCCTGGTACCGTCCACAAAAGCCGGCTATTAAGGCATAAGTTGAAAAAAAATTCTTAACGACTTTATCTATCCTATTCTCATAGAATAGGTTTCGGAATAGTGTCTGTGAATAAAAAGCAGTGCTATGCGCGTACATCAATCGTTGCAAGACATCAATCGAGCTATCTAAGGACAATTACCCCACTCCCTTTATAGATCAAATTGTTAATGAATGTTGTGAGCGGTTGTTCCCTTATGGAGCAGCTTCTCTTGGTACAATCAAATCAATGTTTTACTGTTGATCAACTTTACGAGCGCCTTTATTTTTCCGCTGAGAACCGCTTACCAAAGCTCGTTCGGTCTAAAAACATTAAGACACCTTCAATGTGATGTGTATTATGCTTTCGACATCGCCATCATCGTTCGACCCATGTACGGATGATTTTCCGGCTTGTTCGACTCGGTGTGAGGACCACCGAACACCTGCGCCGGATTTTCCTCACACATTTGCAAGGACACCACAATATTAGGCTCAATCCTCCTTAAGTCGTCTTACTGTGGATTCGTCGTATTTTTCGGATTCATTGTCTAAGAAGAAATTCGCCTTGGCCCCCTCAAGGGTAAAGACTGCATTGTTAACACTCCATCCCTTCCTCGTTACATCGGTGCAAGTTCTGCGACTAACTATACGACGCTTCATTCATTGTGCGGAAATGGCCAAAGACTCGCATCTTTTGAAACGGGACATTTCCTTCCATTTGGAGCGAGATTGCCCAAAAATATGTTGATAAACAACGTTGCCGTCAGCGCTACGTGCAGTACGTCCTCACGAATATCATCGCGATTTCACCTTTATTTGGCCATTGCATTTATCACGATAGCTTTATGGTTTTGGTACAAGATATGACGATGATGAAAACCAAACGAGTAGTTTATTATCTGTCTAAAGAATCTTCTGTTTGTTCTGTCATATTTGAGAAGTTTAGCGCTGCATGGTAGTTGGGGCCCCATCATGATTATACACAACGATGTTGCGTACGTAATTGTGGTTAAAACACGACACAATATATCTTGTCTCGCTTAATTCTTTGAAGAAGTATACGAGTGGATTGTAATCCTTCAAAGAGTTCGATTTAGAGTTCACCTTGCTAAGTACGATGAAATCATCAATTTTATTGATACGAGATTTTCTCTCTCTAAACAAGCTTTCCGTTTCATCGAAGAAATATAGGATCATATCTGGATGAAAGCAACTCTTTCATATCGACATTCATGACCCATGGTATAGTAGAAAGTGTAAATGTGTCTTCAAGCATCCACATTCCCGATGCAGTTTGACAAAGGATTCCCAACATCGGATTAAGCATCAATCTCAACACGGATTGTAGGAGAGATACCACTGTGCCGTGTTGGGTGATTCCGTGTCACCCGGTGCTCGGCCTTGGAAGAGGGTGAAAAGGTCTTGGATGATTGTCACAATAGCGCTTTGTGGTGGTTGTTTGTGCCTCAACCCTAGTCTCTAAATTAAGTTCATTTAATTGTCAACCGGAGTTGGTAAACTTATTTGAAGTGTAGTGCCTTCTATGTGTACCTAGGTGTTTGTTCTTCTTGCGTTGTGTCTAGTGTTTTATGATGTTTTGGGTTTTTTATAATTTTATGTTCCATGAAGAAAAACTAAGTCTTTGGTGGAAAAGAAACTGCGGTTAAAAGCAAGGGTGAAACCTAAATTATTGATGACAAATGAAAAATGCAAATATTTGGTAGAGCCAAACCTAGTATGACTTAGAAAAATACAAGCTTGATAATGACTTCAATAAAATAAATCTTGACATGAACTTAACCCTTCCAATTCATTCATTAAAGATGTTTGGAAAACTTGAAAATGGGCAGCTAAGTGTAAATAAAGTTCTCCTAACTAAACAATCAAACAATCAACTTATAATGCAACATCTCATCCATGTGAATTCAAGGTTCCCAGCCAGAGCTGTTTGGAAAAGAACATTTGTAACATCATAAGATCTCTGCTCTAAAACTAGCTCCTAATTCTATTACGCAACAATTTAACACCACTAAGCTCACTCCAAAAGTTATAGTTTCCTTTTAGAATAGTCTTTGGAAAGGATTGTTTGTGAGAATGGTAAAAGGTTGCAAAAGTACTTCTGAACCCTTCAGGCAGTACTATCTTCATCTAGATGATTGTAGGTTAATATGGAGTTTGGAACAAAGAAGTTTTGTAAATAATGAAAATGACAGTATTTAAGTTTTAACTACTAATGCAATTTAAAATACGGTAGTTCTTTAACTAAACTTCCAAGTTGTAAATACGATGAGCTAAGCCTAGGCGAACTAGGGTCTTTTACTGGTCTACGTTGAGCGATGCTAAACTAAAATCATTATCAAACTTGAAACAAAATAGCAAGGCATAGGAAATAAATGCAATTTTCTCTAGGATGCTCTAACTAAGTTATCATGCAATTAATCTCGTAGGATTCTCTGACCTATTTCTTTCATCATGAATGGTATTTGGAAAGAGCTTGTTAGAACAATCTCGGCTGTACAATTCAATGCAATTGAATATGGTGCATAAGCACAACAAATACAATTAAAAAAAAACTAAGACATCGTGACTATTCCTACTCATTGTTATGATGTTTTGAGCTTTCTCGGTGGTGCTTCATATACTTGGTGTAAACAAACAACTGAAGCCTACGATGTCACGATTGTACACCTTGGTCATCATAATGATATCTTGGAAGAGTTTATAGAGTAAGTTTAAACGATAATGAACGAAAGGAATTGCAAATAAAATCTATAACACTACGACCATTTCTTATTCATTGTAATGATCTTTTGGAAAGAGTTTCTTGAAACAAGTATAGCTATAATGATTAATGAAATTAACTGTAACGTAAACTTCAAAAACTTGAAAAACGAACTAAGATACTTGTCTAAATTGATAAGGCTATGGGAAGCGGGAGGGCCCTCTGCCACCGGAGTAGCATGAAATCTAGATCAAGATCAACTCAATGCCGTTCGAAGAAATGCTGTCTTCTTCATTAAAGAAATAACTTAAAAAACGAAATATTCTAGGACTTCGAAATATAGCGGTCAATCACGAAATCTAATCAAAATCTAGAACTAGTCTCTCGGTTTAAAATTGTTTTATAGCAAATCTTCATAACGAAACTTGAAGATAATACGGGGATCATTGTCTTTTCATACTCAAAATCGGACTAGAACTCTAAGGTGGCAGCGTAAAATGACAAAGGACATACGGAGTGCCCACTTGTCCCCTGTGGGTCATACTCCTTGTGTGAGTTCCCACGTACAAAACCACGTCCGATTCCATTCAATCTTCACGGTGAGCAAAAAACGATGAGGACGCAGTGTGGAATACACCCATGTGTGCTTTTCTAAGAGACACGGAACAGCACTTGAACGTGGCAGCAGTGCCCGAGTTGGCAACTAGCTACGGAATGTACGCATTACATGGCTGATTTCGATTTCAAAAATGTATTACAATGACAAATCACAAAACTTAGCAAGTTATTATGATATTTCATTCTTAAAGCAATTTTAACTAATTTCATTGATCATTTGAGCACAGGATAACAATGGACAAAAGAAAATAGGTGAAGTATGATGAAAGAGAACAATCTTGGGGCTCAACATACCCCCACTGCTGACTTCTTGCATGTCCTCATCGACTTATTCCATAAACTAGAGACTTAACAAAAACATCCAACCCTCTTCTTCTTCTTTGCTGAAGTTAAAGGCATTCTAGCTTCATGATGACTAACTTGGAAACTTCAAATTGTGAAATTACTGATTACTTCTTTTCCTCTTTTTCAGCAACTTTCATTAGCCTTTTCCACTTTGTCCATTTGTAGAACAGAGTTGAGTTCATATTGGTTTAGTACAACATTCCTTGAATATCATTGATCCTGATATGTCTATTAAATGCTTACGGCTAAATACCTATGTCTTGTAACACATCTATTCCAGACGTTGAGACTAGGGATTCTATCTCTACTCTCTGGGCTTTCCTTTCGATATTTAACATAGTTATAAATTTCTTGCTATATTTTTTTTTTCTTCATATTTATCACCAGTTTGTTCAATTTGTTTTCCTTAGTTTCCCCAGGTCATAGCTCCTTCTGGTGGGATGGTCCTCTCTCCTTTTACTGTGGAAAATTTACGATTGCCCTCTCTTCCTTCGTGTCTCTTAATGCGGTCAATTTCTAGGAGGATTGTTCTTCATGCTTTCTTGAATTTGGCTGTCGGTTTCAATTTTAGAGCTCTCCATTTCTGCTTCTCTTTGTAGGCGATGTTGCGGTGACTCTTTTAGTTCCTCAGAAATTTCTCCTGAAAATTATCCCCGTTATTCCCTATTTTTCTCAAATGATGCTCAATCACAAAATCTTGGCTAAACCATGGTGATATAAGTTTGTCTTTAGAAATTGAATTCTCTTTTGGACACTTGAAGCCATTTTCTTTAAAATTTGAAGCCAAGAAATAAGACAAATTAAGCTCTTCTTCTGCAAAATGCATTATCAGCCTAATATGATGAAGCATAGAAAAGTACCACATCTGCAACCACAGTGATAAATTTTGTAGGATAAGCAACATGTTTCTCCATTTGTTCTTTAATCGAAACTTAGACCCTTTTTAAACACGATGGCATCCATCTTTCGGTGACTCCAGGGTCTGCTTCAAGTTCATTATGAAATTCTGTTCTTAAACCATATTTCTCCATGTCTGAAAGCAATCTTATTGCTTCTGCAATAAACCTATATGACGATGAATTTAATGTCTCCAACTTCAACCTCGGCTCCTTTGAATGACCTTTCAAACGTTTTTATGCTTCTTTGTGGAAGCCATTAAATTTTCGAAATTACACCGGCCATCATAACATTACCCGAGCATTTCTGCTTTGAGGTATCCTTAGGTATTTTTGTGCCCAGTTCGATTTCTCACGATAGGGCCCATAATTTCATGCTAATCTTTATATTAGTACCTCTTTCTTGCTCACAGAGACAATAATTCAACCTTCAAATTAATACTCCTTTGTTACGGTGACAATGGCTTCAAATTTTCAGAACAGTATACCTCACTCATGGGTGATAGAGATACTGTCTACATTTTCTGAGAATGAAATGATGGAGAAGGGTTAGCTACGGGATGGAGAAATAGGGAGTGGTTACAGGCAGGTTAATGGTAAGTTAAGAAAACAAATCCAATGAAGTGAAAATACCGGAGATATTTCACAACGGATTCAAAAATCATCATTAAATGATTTGGGTACAGGTGGCAATGGAAAATCAATCACTTCGACTGGCATGAATTTTAAATGATGATCGGGTGGGATTTGAAATGAAGGATTTTTATCCAAAGTTTTATGGGGCTCATATTTGGCATGATCAATAAAAATAATCAAACAACACACGAATGATTCATAAAGCTAGACTATATAAGGATTTTCATGATGTACCATTATAATCGAACTTTTTACCTTGCTTTTCATGTCTTGCTTTTTGTGGTCTTTATGTTCTTTTGTTCTCCTGCGGGAAATCATTACTTTGTTAGTCTTCATAATCCTTCTTGATTTTCTTGTTCATGGATATACGAGATCATCTTGTTACGTTCAAATGTCTTTGATCGGTGCATTCGGGGATACAACAGTTGCTGGAATGACCCATACCATTCTTGGAAAGTACGATTAATTTCTTGAGAATATCTTGTTTAAATGTGAATGTGCACAACAGAGTGCTTTAATCATGGAATGGAGTGGTTGGAACTATAAGTGGAATGTTATATGGAATGAGTGAAGATAGATAGTGAAATATGGTATAATGGAATATGTAAGTGAATGATGGAGTGGGATGGATTACAATTTGTATATGAAATGGATGGAAAAGTATAAGAAATGGCATATAATTCATGACATGTGTTATTCAATTGGAAAGACATCAAACTTTAAATTTTGATATGGAAATGAGGTGGATGAAGTATGGAATGGGATGAATGAGAAATGGAATGAAGTGAAGTATGAATGAATGAATGGGTATGGATAGTTAAGTAAATGGAATGAAATGAAATGAGATGGATCATAAGTGAAATAGATGCGAACTTATGATTTTATGTTGACTGCTTGCGAAACAAAATGGAAAAGTTAGAGTGTCGGAAAAAAACTACGATTTTACTATCTTTTTTGTATAAACATGCCAATGGGTGATTAGTTTCATGTTTATACTTTTTTAAAGAAATGACTTCATAAAAATTAATCAGGTTGATGAAGAAGAAATATTCTTCTTCATTAACCATCTATTATTTCTTGGAACTTCTTCGTAAATTCTTCTCTTGAGTGGTTGCAATACGACTTCAATCTATGACCATTCACAATAAAAGTAGCTTCCTCTTCTTCATCGTATCCGATTTTCTTTGTCCATTATTAAGAAATTTTAACAATTTCATATATTTAAACCAATGTTTGAAATTGCAACAAAAATCCTTAGTTTTGAATCAAACAAGAGAGCCCGGTCACCTTCTTTGAACTTCTTCTCTTTGATGTACTTGTCCTTGCCATCTAGTCCTTTAACATTGGACTAGACTTGTTTTTAGGCTTCACATCTTGTCGATCTCATCCAATTCATTAATCTGCTCCAATGTGCTTTTGTACCTCAATTAAATCAGGTCCTAGATGAACTTCCATTTTAAATTTGAATACGGAACTCTATGGGGCTCATTTGCTTTCATAAACAAGTTCTGTAGAGTATAGCTGTTGTATTTCTCCATGTGGTCTGTAGGTCCACGAGGCTTCGGGAAGCCTATCTACCCAATCTTTTCTATGGTAAACCCAGTCTTTGGTAGGATTTATTGACAGCCTTATTAGTGAATTCCACTTGACCATTCTTGTGGATGATAAGGAGTAGTTTTCTATGCACAGTTTTGTACCTCTCCATCATTGTTCCCTGGCCTCGATGTAAATTGAGCTCCTTGATACGTAACAATTTCCTTGGGACACCAAAACGGTAAAAATAACAAATAAAAAAGAAAATTAACTACGGATGCTTCATTAACCAAAAAATAATGATAAGCACTCTACCCATTTGGTAACATAATGGGTGAAAACTAATATGTCTCTTTTGTCTTGTTCGTGGAGGACTAATAAGTCCTACAAAATCCAAAAGCCCGACCTAAAAAGGATTACGATATGTACTGAGGTTATAATAGCATCTCACACAAAGAGAAGGTTTCCCTGCCTTTGTGCATTGTCACACCTTTTGACATACTCTTTAGAATCTTTAAACAAGGATAGCCAATAATATCCTAAATGAAAAAGGGATCTTGTAAATTTGTCCTCTTATCGGCAAATGTACTTACAAGGTTCATCATGACATGTACGAAATCTCGGAACGTCTCATCTTCACGAACACATCTCCTAATAGTCAAATACGGACTGTCTTATTACAACTCATTAGCAACCCATGAATATTTTTCAACATACTTAAATAGTTTTTTCTTTTATCTCTTGCATTCATTATTGAAAATTTTCCTAAACTAAATAATTAGCAATATCGGCAAAATGAAGTTTGAGTAGGAGGTACCAAAAAAATATTCATGGAAATTAATCTTCATTGAGTGTCATCTTTGATGTTTTGAAGTCTAGATAAAATCGGAATCATGTTTTGTTTTCGGGCCCATCTAGAATGGTAATATGTTGAATTCTTGTAAAAGCAATAACCATCTTGTAACTGTTGCCATTAGTAATTGATTTGTTCATTAAGTATCTAATTGCGGAATGATCGGTGTGAACAAAAGTTTCATAGCTGTTATGTGGTATACCGAATTTGTTTTGTGGCATGAACAACGACTACAGCTCTTTCTCGATTACGGGTATCTAGTTTAACTGTAAGAGGTCAAGTTTTTCTTAATAATAGACGCTAAGATACGATGTGTCCAACTCCTCCTAATTATGAGCATGAAAGATACAAAAATGCTTTCCAATTCTGGTCCCTAAATGTTGTGAGAAAATTTTTTGTTTTAGGGTCTCCAAAGGCTAGCGGCAATCGAAATTCCACTTGAATTCACGGTCTTTGGTAAGTAATTTGAAAGAAGTGGAGAGATGCTATCTTGGTGAAGTTTTCTATAAACATAGGTATTGTCACGTAAATCCTAGAAAACTCCCTAACAACTTTCGCTGACTTGGAATGAATAAGTTAGAGATGACAACTTTTGACTCATCAACTCTAATCCCATCACCAAATATGATGCCCCAAAACAATATCTTCCGGTAAACATCATGAAACATTTCTCATGACTGGTAAAATATTTTCTTCTTGACATCTCTTTAAAACTTTTTCCAAGTTTGCTAAGGCTTCTTCAAATATTATTTCCATGTTGTGAAATCTCATCCATATATACCTCTACACAATCATGTATTAGATACGTATAATATTTCCTTTGGAATGTTAGGTGCATTGCATAATCCAAATGGCAATGCTACGATAAGCATAGGTACCCCAAGAGACGAGGAGTAAATGTGGTTTTGTCTTGATCTTCAAGTGCTACTTGGATTTGGTTGTAACCACTAAACCCATCTAGGAATGAGAAGTGCTTTTGACTAAATGTATCTAACACTTGATCTATGAAAGGTAAGGGAAAATGGTCTTTAAGAGTAGCTTTGTTTAATTCCGATAGTCGATACATACCCTCCATTTACCATTTTCTTTGTTTCAGTGCAAAACATGACGCTATACGAAATGGGATGAATGAAGTTGACATTTAACAATTTTTCAATTTCTTCTTTAACAATCTCCCTAAGATTTTAGTTCCTTAGTCTTTAAGGGTTTACGATTGGTTTTACAATTTTCCTCTATGTAGATATGATGAGTGCAAGTCTTGGGGCTTGTCCCTTTCATTTGGGTGTACTCACTCTGCATGTACGGAAAGGGTGTCTGTGTGTCTTGACTAACTCTTCTTGTTGAGATTTTCTAGGTTCTTGTTTATGTTCAAAGAATTTTGCTGGAAATATCTCTTCCTTAAGTGTAAATTATCCTTAGAATGAAGAGACACTCTGTCTTGATGACAAAAACTCAATGTTGGATCCTTGTGAAATGGTTCATGTTTGTATTAAGAAGAGGATTCAAAGTTTTCTAGAGTATTGATTTGACTATCTTCCACAATTTCTGAAATTGTGAAGAGAGGTTGTAAGTCTTCTTATATCTATCCATTGAGTATCATCTAAATGTTGTAATTGTCATTTGGAGATACAAAGTGAATTTCTTAGTTAGACTACCATCGAGAATGTGCATATCACGGATCTACAACTAGCCAAAGCGCGGTACATGTCAACAAGGTCTTCCTAATATAACAAGGATGCCCTCCTAGATTCTTGGGGTGGGATCATGGAAATCACAGTACTCCCAGAATCTGGGGACCTTTGAGAGATGTCTTCTGTTACCCCATCGAGTTTGATCATGGTCTGTACGGGTATAATAATGTGGGTGTAAAGAGAAAATTAGGAGATTTCGATTTATCACATGATTTGTCTACTCATAATATTGATTACTGTCCTAAATCAATGAGTGTGTTTTGGTTTCAATTCCATTGATGTGAATTTTAAAAAATGGATTCACTGGGTCTAGATACTTTGGAACCATAATCTTACCCATCATAATATACCCTTTCTTTTTCTATGGGTTAATTTTTCTTTGTCTCTCTTATTCTTTTTCTTGTTTCTTCTTGTATCCTTTATTGTTTATGGCTAAAATTAGAATTTCCTTGATGGCTTGTAATAATGGAAGATCTTAATGCAAACATTTCTAGCTCATCTAGGAAATCATAATTAGGCACTTCATAAATTTGTTTTTCTACCCTCTGTCAATTTGTAATCTTTACTGCCAGAAGGTAAAGTAGATGTTGATGGTTTGCTCTAATACGGTGCAGTGTTAGTTTTTACTTTGATTTTTCAATGTTGCAGTCTGAAAAGATGTGTCTTCCTCAAGACTTTTATTCACCATAGAGAATCTTCCTGGGAGTTATCTTGTTCTTTGTACCAATCCACAAAAGTTTCCTCTTTTATTCTTCAGGACCTAAGTTGAACATCACTAAGGTCTAAAGGAAAGTAATTAATAAATTGAAGCTATTGGCCTTATATCATGCCTTATTAAGTTTTATTGTTGAGAGTTTAGTATGGTTAGTGACCATTGAATTTTGAGGAAATAGTAATGAGTAGTTGTTTAGTGTAGTGAGATTCTGATGATGTTCTTGAGGTTTTAAACAAGGTTTTGAGAGAAAGAAATATTAGGTACCAAGTAGATGGGGTCGCCCGGTTTGATAGTACGGAAGTATCTTCACAAAGACTTTGTGCTCACTTGTGTTAAACTTGAAATTGATTTTGAAATTAGGCCAAAATTTACCTGTAAAAATTCCAATTTTAGCGGAAGTTGATTATACATTTGTTCATGGAATCCTTGTGTTTGAGGTCCTTGCAAGAAACCCTTCAAGGCAAAATTGAGAATTTTAGCAACCTTGTATTTAGAATTTCCTCTTGAAAGACAACTTTGAGACAGGAAGAAGAAAATTCTTGGTCTCATGTTTTTGAAAAAATAACCACGGTCTCTACAACTTTTTTGTCGAGCACTCTCTCGAGCATGTTTCTTTCTACATTTTGGAATAAAAATTGCTGAGCATGATTCAACTTTTTTCTTGTTTTGTAACTTAAAGGTGTCTGTTGTTTTCAAGACTTCTAGATGTCATATTTGAAATCATCAAGCATATGTCTTATTTACTGCTCTACTTATAATACGAGCAATTACTTATGCAAGAACGAGATCTCTTGGACCTTTTACGATTTTAAATTTCCCTCTAAAGGTTGATACATAACTAGGATATTTCAGGTAATGTGAGCTATGATATGTCATTTTCCCATCATGTGAGCCAACCATTCATCCTAATTGCTTTCAACAAAAGAGCTTTAAGGTGTCTTGATCTAGGTTTTCCATTTTATCATGATGTTTAATGAAATCTCTCCAACAAATCTTCCAAGTTTTCATATTATTTTAACATCTTAAACACTTCATTACAACATCAATAATCCATTGAAATTTCTGGAGGTAAATAAAAGTTCTCCTAACTAAACAATTAAACAATCAACTTATAATGATACAACATCATCCATAGTTAAGGTTTATTTAGAAACATATTTGGAAAAAACGGTACGCATCACTGGATCTCTATAAAAATAGCTCCTAATTCTATTACGCAACTTAGTTTAACACCACTAAACCTCACTCAAAATTGTAAATTTCTTTTTAGAACTGGTCTTTGAGGAAAGGCTTGTTCCTTGAAATGGTAAAAGTTTTAAAAGTACTTTAGAACCTTAGTGAAAATGCTATCTTTTGAATGATTGTGAGTTAATAGGTTTGGAACAAAAAGTTTTGCTTAAATAATGGTAATGGTATTAGGATTTAACTACCGTGCAATTTAAAATGCAATGGATGGCAACTAAACTTGGAATGTAAATGCGGTGAGATAGCTAATTTGAACTTTAAGGTGCTACTAGTCTACGTTAAACGTTACTAAACTAAAAATCCCATTATCAAACTTGAAATGAAATAACGGAAGAAAAGCATGAACTAAATGCAATTTGCCTCCGGAGTGCTCTAACTAAGTTATCATGCAATTAATCTGTTAAGTTCATCTATTTACGTTCATCATGAATGGTATTTTGGAAAACTCCTTCAGGAACAATCCTGGTACATACCAATTCAATGCAATTGAATACAAACATAAGCGAAAGCAAATACAATTAAAAAAACTAAGACATCATGACTATTTCCTATCATTGTTCATAATGTTTTGGAAGAGCTTTCTAAGAAATAAGGTCAACTATGCTGTAGTATGGGCAAACAAGCTGAAACCTACGATGTCACGATTGTGCCTTAGTCATCATAATGATATCTTGAAGAGTTTATAGGTAAGTTTAAACTGTGATCGTACGACGAAAGAATTACCAAATAAAATCTACTGTACTACAACCATTTTACTTATTCATTGTAATGATCTTTTGAAGGTTTCTTAGAACAAGTATAGCGCTACAATAATGATTAATGAAATTAACTATAAACGTAGCTTTAAAAACTTCGAAAACGAACTAAGATACTTATCTAAATTGCAAAAGTAAGCGCCGAGCGAGGCCCTCTACCACAGTGCTTACGAAAATCTAGCTCCAAAGATCAACTCCGCGCGTTCGAAAGAATGTTGTCTTCTTATTAAAGAAAATAACCCAAAACGGTATTCTAGGACTTGATATAGTAGTCAATCCCTGAAATCTAATCAAAATCTAGAACTAGTCTCTCGGTTTGCGGGTGCCCATTTATAGCAAATCTTCAACATAAATTGAGATAATACGAGATCTTTGTCCTTTTTCATATCAAAATTGGACCTGAACTCTAAAGTTGGCGGCGTAAAATGACAAAGGACATACGAGTACATCACTTCATCACTATTAGGGTCATCTTCTTGTGTGAGTTCCCAAGTACAAAACACGTACGGATGCGTTCAATCTTCACCGAAGGCAAACAGCAAGCAGCAGGGACATGATGTGGAATGCACCCATAACGCTTTTCACAGAGGACACAGAACCGTAGCCGGAAACGTGGCTTGACTCGGGTGCAGAGCAGCTACGAATGTACGTGCCTTGGCTAGTTTGATTCAAAATAACTTATTGTTATTAAAAATCATAAAAAATTATTAGAATTTAGCCATGATATTCATTCCCAAAACGAACTGTCATTCAGCTGATCGTTTAAACTGAGATAGTAATGGAAAAAAAATGAGGTAGTATGATGGAAAAAGAACAATCCGAAACTCCAACGGTGGTGCTTATATACAGATATGCTACTTTAAATATTCTACGTACGGTTACTCCACAGTTGTCTGTGTTCAAAGAGTACATGTCATTGCAGTCCAAAAATATCATGCGTGCGGTCTTTTATACTTAAGATACGTACCACCTACCTTGCATCCTGTCATTATTGCCAGCCCTTTTGCTAAATGGGCGTGTGTTTTATGACATGTAACCCTCACTACTTGGGGGCATGTATGTAATTGTCGCTTAGCCATTAACACTAAGTGGGCCGAAACGATGCCATTAGTGAAAGCGATAAGGCAATTGCCAAAATTTATTTTCAACCATGTTATTACACGTTTGATCCTAGGAACCCATTGTCTGATCATAGCACCCATTTTAAGGTTACATGATGGCTAAGTTAGCGTCAAAGGTTAAAACACGCCATGATAGCTCAATGCCATACTACCCCCGAGCAAATACCGCCGAGTTGAGGGCGCAGACAGGTTTTAGTCACAATCGCCCCAACGAATAGTTAGTATCTACAAATCCAGCCGCTCTCGGTTATTCTCGGCTCTGCGGAAACATCGAAAGACTTACGTAAAGCGCAATCGGATTCACCTTGTCAATTGGTGCTTGGTTTGGAAACGCTCTCTACGTTTGAATGCGAAATTCCCTTCTTGAAAGTTGGTGCTTAGAACTATTGTCTAACCTTCTCCCCTAGGAGGAAGAAGCGTCTCTTGTATTTGGAATAGTGGATGAAAACCCACCGCTTCGTTGCCTTGGTCATTGTAGAGCCTGAGAAAAAACGGTCCGGCCACTTTGATCAATCGGTTTCTCCTTGTTCTTTCATTGAAGAAACCTCTCATCCTCTGTCATTAAAGCACATGATAAAATTGAGCCGGGAAAATTACGACCCATGAGGCATGGGCCCTGGTTAAACGAGTATTAAAAGTAGGGCCTATGGGCTGTAATACAAAAATTCACCTCTTCGCGCAACCACAGATAGGCTACCTCTAAAAAGTACTATGCTTGAAGTTATTCTCCGTGTGGTGTATGTGCTTTTAAGTGAAGTGTTTTTAATTTTTGTATGTGTTGGTGTGTGTGCTTTTGTAAGCGTCATTTCTTTGATTGGGTCTTCTTGATTGTACGAAGATGTCTCTTCTCCTTTTTGTCGATTTCGCAGATGGTGCCTCCTGTGATGCCGGGGAATACATCACCTCGGCGACCTAGGTAATCTACAATCTTCTTGTTGGTTAATTAATTTGCAGGTGTTTGTCTGGGCCTACCACAAATAATGTAGGGTAATTGCCATTTTAGAATTGTTAACGAAGGTATGCTTATAAATGTGGTAAGCTAAATATGTGTACGGGACTCACAGCTTGTAGTATTTTATTAATGATCATTGTTAATTCCCAAAAACCACATCCATTTTACATACTGTGTCTACGTATTCGTTTGTTGAAAAATTTGATTACATTACATATCAACATATAACCGGACACATAGATATTATTTAACGGATACGTTAGCTAATTTGATTTTAGATGAACATTTGTTTAACTTATAAAAAACATCATCACATATAAAGATCCATCCGAAATAGATATATATATATATGTCGATAATTTCGATTTGTATTACATCATAAAGAATTAAAAAAAAAACCATGTTTGTCTAATAATAATTTGAAAGAACAACATGTCTCTCAAAAATATGCATGTAAAAATCCCTGAATGGCTAATCGATGTGGTGCCTCGACGGTAACATGCCGGGTTCGCACCAATCGCCTCGGTCGATGGAGAGACTAGGCACCCCCACGAATTCAATGAGCGTGACCCAGGACATACGCGGTGGCTCACATAGTCTGAAGTTCCCAGAAGGCGATGCCACCTCTTAAGTTACTGAATTAGCTCACTCATCTCGTCTCCTAAGCTTGAGGCCATTGTACGAAGGGCCCGCCGCGCAAGCTGGCCGACATGCTAGAAACTCTCTAGGCCAAGCGTGCGCCACCGTAGAACTATTGTTAGAATGAGCATGTATCACAAAAAAAATCATAAATACATAAAAAGTAAAAAAGATTCATACCTAGCTCTTACGTCCCGGTCCTCCCCCTCCGTGATGGAAAGATACGGGTCTCCCGTGGAAATCGATACTGTGGGGCCAATCCTCAACTGCAATCGGTGTGCCGTGTTCATACAACTAGGGCCTCCAGGGACATACGCTGGCCTCCCTGCGGAGCACAGGCATAAGTGATGCCCGCGGGCCATCCTCGACTCCTCGATGACAGGAACTATCGCTCCTTGTACAGAAAATTGGTAATCGTTTTAGAATAGACAACACGAGAATGGAACCATACCCAAACTATTTAGGTTTTCCTTCTTGCACTTTGTTAGTGTACATTTCGGTGTTTGTTGTCACGGCGGTGGCCCGATCGAAAAGTGTGGTATTCATGCATTCGAAAGCTAGTAGGAGGCTGTGCCGCTTTGGTTTGCCTCCGTACGGAACACTGTGATCACTGCTGACTGCGCGTGATAGTGTGAAGCACTAACCCAAGGGTGCTAGATCGCGGTGCATGTGGATGTCTAATTTCCCACTACCCAATCTGTTTGTTGCCCTGAGCACCTCTCACCATTACCATATCCATTTCTCCCTAGAAGGTACGACACTGTCATGATTAGCCTTTTGGGCCTACTGTGAGACAATCTGATTATGAAATAAACATCGAGCTTCCAAGTGCTAGTACTTAGTGTCTAGGATTTGAATACTTCTTCATTCTCATCCCATATTCTAACCAAATACTACAATAGCTGAGTTTGACCTCACCAAACGCAGGTGGCAAGAAAGAACTGAGACACGAGTCCGGAGGGGCATTCATGCAGCTTCATTTGCAGCAATTTAATCCTCTTCCATGTTCCTCTCCTTATAAATCACCATTGTGGTGGATATTTGCAACATGGTCAAAAACAACTTGTTATATCTTTTCAACACTTAAAAATTAATTTGAGTGGCTCACATTTGGTAAATTAACGCGGAAATTTGAGTTGCGCCATTGCGTATTTGTTTGTAACGATCGCGCCAATTGAGCGTGAGTGCGTGCCGATAACGATTAGCGAGCCTAAGTTGCAAGGTTCCTCCGGTCAAATACTGACAAAATTTAAAAAACAAATCAAAAAACAAAGCTAAGGGAGTGCCTCTTACTGGACGAACGAGAATACGGATGATGTTGGTTAGTACGCAATCACTGCAACAAGTTTCACCAAAAGCTCATGCTCTCCCAAAAATGAGGTAAAAGTAAAGTAAATATGTTTTTACCATTGTGGCATGTTTATAACTTTTGAAGTCAAAATTAGGTTTTAAATCATTTTTCTCAATATTTTAATATATTTTGTCGAAAAATGGATTTTATAACTTTGTGTACGTTGTGATTTCGTAGCTTGAACGTTGATACGAGTTGTATTTTTATACTTTTCAGACTCGGTAAAAAACACGAAAAAGTCATTTTCTGGAGTCATCTTTTGACTCTTTTTAAACTCTCTAAACATAGAAAATATTTACGAGTCCCACCATCGTTGATCTCGTTAAAGTAGTTGCAAAACGTATACCCGATGTCTTACCTTTTCGAGGTGGGATGAATTGTTTACAAAAAAAGATACACGGCCCTATGTGACTAGAGTTTTCTAGGACACCCAATTTCTACCCTTTTTGGATTGAGGAACTATTTCACGAAAAGGGACCGTTTGGAGTTTACTTTACACTGTCTTTTCCAAACTCTCTAAACATGAAAAAGACGCCGAGTTCTTCCTTTTTGAGACTAGTGAAACACGGTGACCTTGGGATACGATCATAATGAAAGATATTCGAGTTTCATATTACTAGGGCTCGTTAAATGTACTAGGATGGATTCGTCACGAAGGATAATTATATTTATGACATATATTATCATCGAGCTTATTTGTAAAAAAAAATTAGGTGCTACGAGAAATGGTGAGAAAAATGGAACCGATGTCGTAAATAGTATTCGGCCGGTGTATTACATCTTGAACATGGAACTTATGTCGCATTCGTTTCGAGTTTGAAATCTCATCTCATTGTCTGTTTTCCTCCATGAAGTTTGGGTAATCCTTTTTGACCTCTCATCTACTCTTTTCCTCGTCATGTGCCCTTTGATGTTTGGATGTCAAATAATACCAAATCCATTCGCGCACGCACAGTATGTTTACGAAAGTTGACCTGCGCAAGTTTCAACCTTCTGCGATTCTCCTTCGAGTCCACAGTTCACAAAAAATTATTTTCCTGTCTCACGTTGACCAGTATGGGAAACACTGGCCACATCTTCGATACGGTCACTTCTGTCGACTTGACTCATTATCCGAAGTTGATCTAGAGACTTTCCTTAGGTACCTTGGAAACTGCATGCCCTCGTACGGCAATTCACCCGCATTCGACGCAAGGTTTCATGTTGACCTTCGATGGATGATTCTGCGGTGTTGACATGGATCATTGTTACGTTGCGTGGATTGTACCTATAATAACCAAGGGCCATTGTCATTATTGGTGGTTCTCTAGCATTGCTGCTTTCATCCTTTGGCTGGTAATCGACGATGTTCTTCCATGTTAAATGACTCCCACTTATTCACATGCTTGAACATACTTTGTTAATTAGAATGGTGCACAATATGGTTTGTTGTTAGAATCAATTTCTTGATTTTTGTGAATTATTGTGATTGGTTACATGACTCATTGATTGGAAGAATTTGAATCGACACGCCATTCTTCACGGTCATATGGATACGTTGCGTCATACCTTCGGTCTTCAGTTATTGTGTCTCTGTGTGGATGGTTACTTCATACCACATATATGTCATGTGTTGAAGATATCGATTTGTATTTTTCTGCCCGAGTTTTCCGACGGCCCGGTGTTTCGATTTAGGCGCATTCTGCGTAAAGCATTTCACCCCCTCTCTCTCTTTAGGGCCTCATGCTGAGGGCATCTATTACTCGGTAATTTTCAGCATCACAATCCCCTGTCACATTAGAGCTTGTTCCATGGCACATGACGGTGGGCAGCACGAAACCGCTTTCATGGCATCCCCGCCAGTAAGAAAATCATTCTCACAGAAAATTTCACTGTGAAAAGCCCTAAAACCGCATTTTTGGCCAGCAGCGCGACTAGCGATTTAAGCCCTCGTGCCAATGGGGAAATCACCAAAGGTGCGGTCACTTGCTGCAATACGGTGTATCACCCGCCCGAGCTTAATGAGAGTTTTTAAAAAATAAATAGGTGGAAATTTGATTTCAGCAACACGAGCTGGTCTCTGGGTGAATTGGGAGGTTTGGCTTCAGGTCTCATGTAAAAGTGATTTCCACCTATCGTGGAAGCTTCCTTGAGGTAAGGCCAATCCCCACCATTTCGAGTTCCCAACTCCCCCTTCCACCATCTATATAAGCGTGTCATTTCGCTGGCTTCTTTGAATGAGCTGAATCAATTGTAAGAGGTGTCGTCGGACAACGAAGACTTGTCATCGTACGACGAGCTTTAACGAGACATGCTCACTACGTACAAACCCTACGAAGGAAGATCCCGGCGTCGAGCTAGGGTTGTGTCTTTCTTTGTTCGGTTAATAAGCGGCTTCGATTATGGTTCCTCGGTGTTTGTGTTTTATGTCGTTTGTATATTAGTGATACATGGTATGCTGTTATTAGGTTTTATGCTTGTGTGTTTATTTGTTCTTCTTGTACGTACGAGTGTTCGTCGCGTCGGCCCGGAAATTTGTGATCTGTAAAAGCAAAGGAAGGAAGAAACACATCTTCTCCACAAACTACTGTGACGTAGGACTTAAGGTGAGCCTCTTGTCACATCTTGGTCTTTTGCAATTAGAGACTTGCATCTTGCGGCCCGGCTAGGTTGTTGCTGGGCCAGTCTCGACCAAGCCAGGATCGCCTGCGTACGCCGGAAGAAGTTGCACACTCTCCAGCAGAAAGAAACAATCATCACCTTCATGAGCCTTACGGTTCATGCGGCAGCGAAGTTACAAAACGTTGCCATTAGAAATGGTCCACATACACCAATGGTTTCATTCCGAACATCAAGTACCAAGAAAGGTAGGACCAATAATATTTGAAGTTGCCTCGGTCGACTACCAATCATGGTGCTAACCATTGTGTCTTGCTCTTGTGAGCACAAGACTTTACGGTGGTTATTCTCTATAAAAGATACGGAAATTAAGCCACATGTAAGGCACTCTTGGAAGAGTGACAAGTTCTGAATTTTCACCTCATGATGCACTCCTATGTCCTGGGCATGTTCCTTCATCGAGTATGCCGATATGATTTAGTGGCGCACTACGATGGGGTCATTAGCGATTTTAAGTTGAAAAATAGTGGTAGTACTGGAAAGATTATTTCTATTGCTAAGACATCGATGATGGGATGCCAGGGAAAGTACATCGAGATCACCTTTGCCCTGCCATTTTATAAACTAGTCATCAAGAAGCAAGGCCTCTATACTTCACTACCTACCCCTAGTCGACCTTGGGAATCCACTTATCCATGGATTACATGTTTCGGCCTTCTTCTACTAAGAATGGCAACCATTGCGTTTTTTAGCTATAAACTATGTTCTAAAGAAGATGGCCATTATGGAAACATAACAAGACAATATCACAACGAGAAGCCATTGCTAAAATCTTCTTTGAGCAGGTGCCAAATGAAATTTGGGATTCCATAATCTATCATCTTAGTTCGGGAAAAAAATCTTCACAAAACATTTGAGTGGGCCTCTTGATGGTCTTTCATGAACACTGGTCACCAAGTCCACGACTTTCCATCCCAAAATTGATGGCTTGAAAAAAGTCATGAACATGATGATCATGCATTGTGCGCATGTACAACCCAAATCATCCACACACATGGGATGAGAGCCTCCCCTATGTACACACGAAAACTATGTTGACTCTCCACAGCTCGACATTTGTTCTTCAGGGTGGGCTTGGGATTCGCCCAACCAACCATTGACGTGCTTCGCTTGCCATTGCTGCTTTCTCAAAGACGATTTCAGCTCGTAGCCGTCTAAAATGGACAAGGTGAAAAAATTCATTGAGCGCACTGACACCCTCCAACATGTTCATAACATATTGCAAAATAGGATCTAATTCAAGGTACATGAAACGACATGATTAGCAACGGGTGCCACACAAACGCAATTAGGCAACAAGGTGGCTACACATTTACCGAAGGAGCGCCTCGTTGGATCTTGCTGCAAGCAAGATGTCAATATGGGCCTTTTATCACAAGGTTGTACGAGACAATTCCTTCGAGCTCATTGTTCACCATTCTCGCTCAGTACGCACCCAACGTTCGATATGGACCGCCTTCAACCCTACATTCCACCCTCTCCCCCAGACACATCCAAACATGGAAGAACAACTCACCAACATAGATTAAACCCACTCTTTCGCATGGAAAAAGCCACAACTAATGGAATCATGCCACGAATCGAAACACGCACCGATAGAAGGATCAGCTATGAGTTGTCAAGTAATTAACTCCTTCACCAAGGTAAAGGTAGTTCCACCATGGACGAGTTAAAGTTCATCATCTCATGGGCTACGAACACAATGAAGAACATTTCTTCTAAGAGGGAGGAACGATTCGGTGGATAATGGTGGCCACCTGTTCACACCCTGTACCTCCGGTCGATTCTAGTTTCTTTTATAGCATCGTCTACTATTTTTATCGCTTTTTGAGTCTTACGAACTTCCCGGAGAAGCGATTTGACCCGGTAACGATGATTTTGTAGGGTCTACGATGAACCATAGCCATAGAAAAAGCACCTTCAGTAATGGAATATATTTGCAAATGATATATCATATGTTAAAAAGCAGAGTAATATGGCCAATTACGACTGCAGAAGTTGTTTCCTTCTTCAGCAGGGCCAAACTCTTGGTGGCTAGCTCATGATTAGGGTTTTGATTTATTTATGAATTTCCTATGTTGTTAAATATTAAAAATTCCTTTCGCCTTGTTGTGGTTGAAGAGGCTTGTAGTACTTGTCTCTTCTAGGAGATAAGCTACCGGTGCTAGCTAGTTTATTTCCATTCTATACATAAGCATATTTCAATTACTTATTAGTGGTGAGTTTTAATTTTGTTTTCATCTCTACATTTGTTTGTATGTCTATGTTTTATTGTGTTCATGTAAATCCGGATCAATAGTTTAGTTTTGAAATGAAAAAGTCTCCACGATGGGTGTTCCACCCTTCCATTATAATTTTCCCCCTTCTCTTTCATACATAGGCTCCACAACAAATTCCTTTTCCTCCTTCTCTCTCCAAATCAAAGCTCTCCAAGGGTGTGTATTCCCTCATGGGTATTTACCTTCAATAGCTCATGATTTCCTTTTCTGTAAGTGGGTGCCCTTTCTTTACTGATTAAATATTCTTTTGATTTATCCTCTTTCCTAAGGTAATTTGCCAAAACATCTCCCAATTGCTAAAATTGTAAAAATGGAAATTATTCTTAACAAAATTAATTAATTGGATATAATACACTTTATTGTATTCATCACATGACTTATAGAAATCTAAGTTGCCAGAGTGAGTGACATATGAGTTGAGTTTAACTCCAATATATAGGCTTGTATGAGGTCAAATTACGTTGTTTTAGTCCAAATTGGTGGAGGAGCCTAATTGACTTAATTTTACATTAAAATAATTTTCTTTCTTCTGACAAAATATTCCCAGAAGAGTTATTTTATTATGACAGGCAGGACACTTATTTTCAAACTAGGGCCTTTAATGGAGACCTTGGAGGTTAAAATCAATTGACCTAAGCACTGAAACCCATGCTTTAATAAGTCAGATTTATTTATTAATAAAGTTATTTTCTTCTTTTGATAAATACATTCATTGTGACTCAGGCTAATTTTGAATGCGAACCTAGTTGCATTTCTTAACACTCCCTCTTAACTAGGGTATTCATATTGTATGTCAAAAAAAAAAAAAAAAAAAAAAAAAAAAAAAAAAAAAAAAAAAAATCAAAAAAAAAAAAAAAAAAAAAAAAAAAAATTTGCCGGCAAAATTTGCCGGCAAATCGGCAAAATTTGCCGATTTGCCGGCAAAATTTGCCGGCAAAATTTCCGGCAAAATTTCCGGCAATTTGCCGGCAAATTTGCCGGCAATTTCCGGCAATTTCCGGCAATTTCCGGCAATTTCCGGCAAGGTCTCAAAGTTTCAAAGTTTCCGGCAAGGTCTCGTCTCGTCTCGTCTCGTCTCGTCTCGTCTCGTCTCAAAATTTCAAAAAAAAAAAAAAAAAAAAAATTTCCGGCAAAAGTTGCCGGCAAACTCAACCGTAGCCGTTCCGGTTTTCAAATTTGGGTATTTGGCAAATTTCCATTTGTCGGCAAAACGCTACCGGCATTTTCGTGCCGCTTCATTGAATGATAAGTACCGTACTCGCTATATACCAAAAAGTCGCCAGGCACGGTATATCCGCCGACTTCTTGACAATGGTGCAAGAGCACCAGCAGCAAAAGCCAAGTTACAGTACAGCAGCAGCAAGAGAATTACCTGTAAAAAACAAAGAACCTACTAGTAATAACAAAGACCTAACATACTCCACTCTCCTTAAAAAATATGCTTCTCAATACTTGACAGCTAAAGTATTGCATACAAAATTCTCATCTCCCATATGAAATATTTGGTAGAAAATTCTTCCCACTTGACCAATATAATCTAAAATTGATCGATTTCGTAGCTATCATGTTCTTGTTTACGTGACCACTTCAGGTTCGGTATGATTTTTCCTTCCTCATCAAGTTCTGGCAATATTTTTTTGAACTAGAAAATTTTCACCTACCGCCTTCTTTAAGCATGAGCTTGTGGAAAGCGGATGCACTGCGTGAAAAACGGGAAGCTCCAATTTGTATGCTACATAGTGCAAATCTTTTGCAACAACTTGTAAGGACCATAGTGCTTGGAAATAATTTTATTATCATGTAGCTTGTGATCACATTGTTTTGTATGGTTGTGGCAATAAAAATACCCGATGCTGCTACATCAAAAAATTCTCTCAGGATATTGATATGTTTTATTTGTTCATTGGATTTTTGTGCCAAAATTCGATTTATCGTTTTAGAGTTAAAACTTCTTTTTGATACTCGATGTGATCTTCCATTGCTTGAACATTTCAAATTTTCTGTAAAGACCAGTGCGTGGATGGTGTGTGATATCCATAAGTGACACAAATGGGATCATTTTTGCTACGGTGTGGAAGAAGTGTTATACACCATCAAACAAGAGATATTCCTCGGCCCATTGTATTTGTTTATCGTATACAAAAAAACTAATATATCCTTGAAATTTTATTTACTATCTCAATTTGACCATTAGATTGAGGATGGTAATATAAGCTATGAGATAATTGAGTACCCAAAACAAGAAAATAACTCCATCAAGAATTTCTAGTAAAAATGGGATCTTTGTATACGGTAACCTTGGGTTCCATGTAGCTTTGAATTGTGTCCATAAATGTGGTAAGCCTTACTTGCTTTAAATGGATGACATAATTCACAAAAAGTGTACATACTTGTAAGTCTGTCAACTACCACCATGATGACATATTTCTGCCTGCAGACTTGGTAAACCTGATGGTCATTGAAAATCTCCTCCCAAAGTTGACATGGAATGGATAAAATTGTAGAAACTAAGGGTCTTAATTGTCTCTAATTTATTACTGTGAGAAAACAAACATTACGCCCACAAACTTTTGAATATATAAGATTTAGGGCCATCCAAAAAATCTTCTTTGTGGTAATTTTTTAAAAATCCAGTGTCCTCTAAAGAGAGAAGTATGCAAAAATTTAAAGAATATTTTGTTTTAGTTAGGGTGTACAAATATACCATGGTATTTGTACATGAGAATCATTTTACAACTAAATGTATCATATGTACTAGGATCTTGCTATGACTTTTGAATGAGTGTCTGTGTCCTTCTTCATTCCATCTCTTTCTTGATTATCCAATACGGTTGGATAATGGGCCTTTCAAGCAATGCTTACCTATTCATTCATTTCTTTAGTGCCTGTAAATATTTCCCAACATTTTCCTTCTGTAAATAGATTTTTATAAATACTTTCCTTTGATTGGGCCCCGACTTTCAAAAGTAATAGGTGTTATTATTGCATTAAATGATGCCAATTCCATTTCACAGGCATCACATTCCATAATAAAAGTTTTTTGTTAGTCTTGCTTTCGTGTTGGTGCTAGGCACGTTGCCTCTTTAATATGTTAGAGCCTTGAATTATCCCGGTCGAAAAATCATCTTTCTTCAATAACGTTGACAAGTCTTGCTATCCTCCCATAATTCTTAACAAACTTGCGATAATACTATTAACGAGAAACGCTGTGACTACTTTATGATTTGTCGGGACTTTCATTCGCTTAATAGCTTTAATTTTGTTAGGGTCTTTCTGCTATGCCGTCGTGGAATACAATATGGCTTCGGATATTCTTATCTTGTACTCCAAAGAAACATTTGGATGTTTTTTACATAAAATTATTACTCTACAATATTTTGAGCACCACACCATCAACATATTTGAAGATAGTGCTTCCAAAGACACAGTGTGAGTTAAGTATGTCATCAAAAATACCTGCTTTAAAATTACTACTAAGGAAGGGTAGAAAATGGAACTCGTCAACCCTTGAAACTGAAGGTTCATTGGTAAGGCCAAAGACACTTGAACAAAAAATCATAATGACCCTCATGGAAGTTTGAAATCATGACAGAATATCTTGAGATCTTCATTTAATTTGGTGATATCCTGAACGAAGATCCAACAAAAATAAAGATTTCTCACATTTGAATTCATCCAATAATTCATCAATCACGGGGAATGAAAATTTGTCTTTAATGATGGGCTTATTGGGTTCCACGTAATCCCCGGACACATCGCCACATTCATCACTTCTTGTGTTCAACACTACGGGGGCGGGAGAAAGGAACTTTGACTGGGTTGAATTATACATACTCTAACATTTCTCAAGTCATGTGTTCAAATTTCGCTCTTTGGACATAAGGATATCTATAAGGCACGATGTTTGGAGGAACACTTTGTGGAATCAAATGAATAGCATGATCATGATCACGAATAGGTGGGGTTCTTCCAGGAGTTTCAAACAACTTGGAGATAGTTTTCAACACTTTTGGAGATATGAGAAATAGATGATTTTGATGTTGGAACTTCTAGTCGACATAATTGTGAAATTGTACCTCATTGTTCTTTCTTTGAATGTTTTTCTGCTGACATTTAGAAACTTATTATCTTGGGATTCCTTCAAGATACACAACAATTTCAACTTGTATACTTATGAAAAAAAATTTCAAGAAAATTTCTTGAAAAATTAAAGCTACCATCTAAGATTGTAACCATTGTATCTAGTACAACATCAATGCCTCCCATAAGATAGAAGCATTTGAAAACTATACGATACATATTCCCCCATGGTTATACGGTATTGTAGCGTTTTACAGAGTAATTTATAGTTCCTCCATTACAGCGAGTAAATTTGACGTTCCTGGGGGGAAATGCTGAGTGTAGAAACAAGTCAGTTTCCTTGGCTGTCTTACAATAGATAAAATTATAGATGCTACTTGAATCAATCAGCATATTACTTTTTCTTCTTGATGTGTCCTTATGTCTTGAGAGTTTGAGGAGTGGTAGTTACTTAATGCATTACAGTGATGTGGTCGGACTCATTTCTTCCTTCTAGGGCTAGTTCTTGGTGGTATATCCTCTTGTTTTGAATATTCTTGTTCATTTTCTTCTTCCTCTTCACAATCTATGTAAATAGTTTTTTTCTTAGCACACTTATGACCTTCAGTATGTTTTTTATCACAACTATGAAAAAGCCCATTTTTCTCACCTTTTTTTCTTCCAATTTATTGTGGTGTCAACCTTGTAGGTTGTGGAAATCTGGGAGTAGCAACACTTCCATATTTATATAAGTGAGTGGTAGGCTTCCTTCATCCCCATAATTTTCATTTTAATTTCCTTTCACTTTAGATACCTTTACTCGATAGATGGGGTTCAAAATACGAAGTTCATGTTGGATGTTTATCCTTTAAAGTACATGAAGGGATACGATCATGTGTTCCTCTTTAAAATATAAATTTACCCTTATATTCAATTTTGGAAGTCCTCAATGTCCCCCCACTAAATTTTTTTTGATTTATCAATTGGCTAGGGGGGTGTTTCTGTCTTTGTCTCCCAGTAATGTGCTATCATTTCCTCATAAAAATTAGCCGATGTGACATTTTTTCTGAGAAAAGCCATAAATGCTACATGTAAATGTATTTTTTTATAAATATAAAGTTGTAATGCATACCTTTTGTGTGTTTGCACATTGTAGAGATCAAAATATTGCTCATGTATGGCAATATCCATATTATGGGATCCCTTTCCATCAAACTTCCTCATATCCATTTTGGAATATGGTGGTTCTTCCTCCAACTTGCTCCAATTTATGAAATCACGATTAACATTTAATTTTGTTCTCATAATCGATTTCCTCTCATATTTTCACCATTAGAAGTGTTGTTCTTGCTTCTTGTCAGCACATCTGAAGCCTTCCATTTCTACTTTTATATCATTCTTCATGTTTTCTATCTTAGCTTCCATGTCATCCATCTTAAATTCCAAGCCCGGCTTCCATACCATCCATCTGCTTCCATTCCATTCTTCAAACCACATCCATCTTAGATTCCATACCTTTCTTCAAACCATCATATTAGTTTCCCGCCTTTCTTCAAATCTTCCATGTCATTTTGTTGTCTTTGTGAAAAAAGAAGAATTTGTTGCACTTGCTCTTGTAATTTTGATGTGTCATGTTTCCATTCTTGATAATAGCAGATGCAGTGAGAGACGACGTAAAGGCTTGGCCGGTGTTGAATTATTTTTAGGGGCCATTTTAAATTCTAATATGGATATGTATTCTACCAATATTCCCCTTGGAATCAATTCAACTTGATTTATGAAACAAGACTTATAAAAAATTCGGAAAAAAAAATACACACCTTTTACTTTCTTTGAGGGCATAAATGTTAAATTCAGCCTCCCTATACTTGTAGATCATAATATCTGAAATTTAGTCATGTGGTATTCTGCGAAGCTTCTTTCCAAATGCCACGGGTATGACACGGTTTAGATTTTCAAGGCAAAGTTATGTCCAGTCTCCCACAATTTGACCTAATTGGAAATTTGGTTGGGTAGAGCGAACTTGTAAACTTTCCACGTGTCACTTGCTCCACTTTGGCTGTAGAATTTATGAGCAGAAACTACCATCCATTTACTTCGGTCAGAGTTTTACAAAATTCCAATACGGTGCTAGAAGGGTGCAAGTTTTTCCACGATACGCCTCTTTTAGGTAAATTCGGGGCACAAAGGAACCTAGAATTCCATAGATAATATATCCAAAATATTTATGAAATAAATAAAATTGTACGAAGATATTCTCGGGGATTTCAGCTTTGCACTCTAAAAATTTCAGCTTCTGAACTTCGTAGAAAAAATGTTATAGCGAAAATTCATGATGACTTTTGGTGGGGTCGGGAGCACACTGATCACCAACACGGATCCTTTATCTTTGAAAATATTTGTGAACCCAAGCTCGGAAATTTTATGACGGTATTTCACCCGGGATGCCAGCCACACTCTGTGTTGAAGCTTGAATACTTTTGTAAAAATATTATAGAGAAAATACTACGATGACCTATTTGGAAAGGTGAGAAAAACCTAGAATCAGCTACGGTACGAATGTTGTGAAACAGCTCCAAAAATAGAGAAAAGAGATATCAGCGCCATATAAATAATCCACTTTGAAAGGAAACCTCCAATAAGTTACATGAATGAACAATTCTTGGATGATACAAATTACAAAACCTCCTTTCTATGCTAGGGTCATGGGGGCCACGATGTAATCCTAGCCAACCTAACAATAATAATTTAAGGGCTAATAATAACAATATGGGGGTTACGGAAGTACGATAATAACAATAAGGGTTACACTAACAAAAATAAGGGACTATACTAGTAATATAGGGACCTAACTTCTAAGGGGTACCCATATTTTAATACTTTTGATAGACCCTGTTACATAGAAAAATACATTAGAAATGTGATTGCATTCACATTTTCATATGTTTCTCATTTTCATATAGCAGTCCATCAAAATAATGAGGCTGTAAGTTCCTTGGATGAGGAGTTAATTTTTGTTCAAAAGTACTACTTTGCTTGAAATTTGGGTAAAACCTTGGTATTTAAGTTGAAAATACAAGTTGAAAAAGTAGTTTTATTATTTTATTATTTTTTAATATTTTTTAATTTTACCAAAAAATGGTGGGTCATCACATAGATTTGACATCATCATCTTGAATCTGCATTGGTTCTTATAAATTTTATTTTGGTTGCCATTTCTAAGAGGGCCCATTTAGACTCAAAGTTCTCTATGTTGAGAGTTCCATGTTGGGAAACAGATGTACTTGCACATAAAACTTAAAGGTTGGATCATGTACCAAAAAACTATAAGTTTTGTGGACCTTTCAAGATTGTTAGATGATGGAACCGATGTCCTATCGACCAGATTTCCTCCAATATTAAATTCCATGATGTTTTCATGTGTCATTACTTAATAAGTATGTTAAAGATGCGAGCATGTGATTGAATGGTTTATTATTGCGGTGGAGCCACAGAAATTAAATTTGGAATATGGGTGTATTTTGCGGAAAAGATGCTCATTCTTAGGAACCAGAAATCAAGAAGGTTAAAAAACAATGAGTAACAGGACGGGGTGAAGCTACATGGGAGATGGCCCAGGATCAGGTATGAGTTGTATCCTTCTCTGTTCGCTAGTTGAGTGAATATTTTTGGCATAGGATTTAGTGTGATGTTTTGGTATATATACATATATATGTATATGGATGGAGTTTTGTTATAAAGCTCAAATAAGCAACATGGATTTCATGTCATTATGGTTTTCATGTTATGTTGTCATGCTTGTTTTCTTATTAGCATCTTGATCATTATAAATATCCATCGAGCTAAGCATATAAGCCTCCAAGGTAGCAGAACCTTACAAAATATTGAGAAAAGCATCTTAGTGGGTGTTCGTTTAGTTTGTTTTGCTAAGTAAATTGGAAAAATTAGTGAAGCCTTTGTAAAGGCGTGAAGCATTAATTCAACATTGTTATAGAAAATAAAATAAATTATGAGAAAAAGAAAGGTGAAAGGTCATAGGTTACCGCGTATGACAGAGAAAAATGAGCGAAAATGTCTAAATTGAAGAAAATAAAGCCTCATTAATAAAAATACTTGTGAGGATCAGTTCAAAACCCTTTTTGTCGATTGAGTTTTAAACTGTCTCTCTATTCTCTCTCACACACTCATCGCTTGTGAAGATTTATTGAAGCACCCAACGATGGATCAAGAGAAAACAAGAATGAAAAGTAGAAAGAAAATATCAAGGAAGAGTAGGATAAAGAAACTATGGCTATATTTATTTGTAGGTATCAAGTTGCATGTATTTTACCATTAATTTTGGCATTCATGGTTGTCCATGTGTGTTCTTGGTTCTCTTGTTGTCATTGGCATGAGTTTTTCTAGGTGTTGATAAAAGCGTTTTCAACATTACCTTTAATTTCTAGATATCCATAGTGGTGGGTTTTGTTTTAGTCGGTTAGAATGGAGGCTGTGGATTTTGAGCGGGTAGGGTGGTCTATGAAAGAATGAACACAAGGGCGAGAATCAATGGACTAGAGAAGGTGAGATTGCGATGGCTTGGTGCATGCCTTGGTAGGCCTAAGAATCATAAACCGATGAATGTTTGGTATATGGTAAGTATGAGTTTTGTACCCTCGTTAAACTAAGAACCATACATTTGATAAATGTTTGATATACATTAAAAGTATGAAGGTGGAGGTCTTTATTAGGCTAAGAATCCTCACCATTGAATGGAGGGATGGCAACTAAATCGTAAGAACTAATGAATAAGAAAAATTATACGTTAACAGATGAAGATCCGGAGAATCACATGCTTGTTTACTTGTTATTGATCCCGATTAGGGATTACGGTAAGTCCAAGAAACACAGAATAGTTTTGTAGATACATTCTTTCTTGGGAGTAACAAATGCTGAGGTGATTGATTGAAGAAAAATTTTGGTCCAACAATCTGTAGTGGGGTGGTTCATGATCCCAGGACTTGGTTGGTTACATTCATTAATAAGGCTCATGCTTAACAAAGTATTTTTATGTAAATGTACTGTGTATTTTATTTTCATGGTTATTATGTCATTTAAGTGTTTTGTTAGTTATATACTGGTTATGGAGGTATGTTTTAGAAATTGATGTATGGATTTCATTATGGTGTTATTTTTAAATGAACATACGATGAATATAAGACTTAATATATGATAATAAAACTATTTTGATAAGGAAAATATTTTCTTTTATGAATCTAAGATAAGTATGGAACCCTATGTCCAAATATGTTATTGTAGCACCTTATATTACATATTTGTGACCACATTTTGGCTAAATTTTCGCCATGTATAGTGAGTTTAGATCAAGTATGTTTACTAGTGGTTTCATTAGTAGATTTTCTCATAATTTATTCTCATTTTGAAGGTTCATGAAGTTGCGGGAAGATACTTCAAGCTTCTAGCTTTGAAAAGGTAACTCAAAGCATCGATTTCTCACTCAAGAAACATTTATTTGAATAAGTATCCATTCATTTGTGCATTGATATGGAGAAATTCAAGGCCTTGTGGTCACATGCATGACATTTTTGTGGGAGCATTTAAGGGTATGAATACATTAAAATTTCAAGCTTCTCGGGGGTTGGTCATACGAAAAGAGTTGGTTGGCTCCTAAAGTTCTGGCAGCATGTGTGGAAGGTTAAATTAGTTTGGTTACATCGTTCACTTCCTTAACCTTACGCGAGTTGAATCACATCATAATATCCTCTTGTTACATATTTACCCAGGTGGACAAATTATGTTGGTAAATATGGGAGGATGGTGTTACGATGGCAATCTACCATGTAGGTAAGAATATTTTTAAAGAACTAAATTGTACGATAACTAAAAACTTTTCCTTGTAGTTACCTATGAAATCGATAAGTTTTGACATTGTAGTATATGTTATCCAATAGTATTACATGGCCATATTTCCATTAAGTAGTAAACAAATAAAACAATTAGAAAAGAAAAAGTAATTAGATGGTTATTATTATTACAAGAATATGATATCAAAATTCTAGAAAAATTAGGAAAATATAATTTTTTTGTTTATTTTTTTCTCTAAACTTACTTCTAATAGAAATATGAGCCCTACGTAGAAAAATATTTTCCTAAGCAGAACTTATTTGCAAATTCTACTAACTCCCATTGTTTGTATATATTTATTTAACTACTTGGATGCGGTGTGCTTCACACTATATCTCACTAAAAATAATATAGAGATTGTGAGAAAAATATAAAGGCTCATCGATAGATGGGTGTCTCTTTTACACAAGCCCAATCTCATTGTTCGGGGGATGTGTAAAGAGAAATTGAATTCTATGAGATCCTCAAAGTTAATCATGATGGTGTAGTGGATGGAACATTTTTAATAAAAAAAGAATAGTGTAGAAAAAATGCTTGTCAAAGGTTAATATTATTTTATGTTAAAAGATTCCAAAGGTGTGTAAAAATGAGTGATATTTTCTAGTCCATGGATGATCAGTGGAAATATAGTTCATTATAACCACATATGATATTGTTGGAAAGCCTTTGATAAATGAATCACATGAACTACCTTAGGTCCGATTCAACCCTTCTCACAATAAATCCTACATATTAACGTGCATAAATTATTTCTGTAATGGATGAAATTTGAGAACTTCAATTACAAACAAAAATGTAGTTGCATAATCTCTTTGTGGAGAATATTCACCATATTTGGGACATCGTGGGAGATATTTGTAGATGGAGGAAACAGGTTTGCTTCAAGGCTCATAAAAGACATAAAGGAGAAATAAATATCAAGCATGAAATTACCACACCATATTATCCACTAGGAAATGGACACGATGGATGGATATATTAATATTTTGAGACAATCATAACCAAAACTATTGGGTTACATCTCAATAGTTGAGATAACATACTTCTTGAGGCTTTGTAGATGCAGCAAAGTGACTTGGAGACCTACTAGTTTCACCTTGTGATCTAGTGTACATAAAGAAAGTATTTTCAAATTAATATATAAATATGAACGCCAAAATAGTTTTAGAACTTGGGTCGTATATCAAAAGCATACATGTAGTAGAACTCACAAATCAATGAGTTGGATAAAAAGATTTCATGACTCTTTACATCAAACATGAGTAATAAATAATTAGATGGCATGGTAGCATGAAAAATTCATAAATAAAAATAATTTTAAGGTTGGATAGTGGGCTTTGTTATTTTCTCCAGTATTAACAACTTTAGAGGAGATTTTCCCACTAGATAGATTTGACCTCATGAGATTAATCTTATACGTAGAAAAGGGTATAGTATCTCAAATATATATGTGAGACTCAAACCCCTTTGTGGCAGTGGAGAAAAGGCTTGCTTATGTCATCAGCACTTATTTAAGGAATTGTTCGTGAAAAGTGCAAGTGGATGACTCTAGAGGTGATTTGGAGCTCATTTAGAAATAGATGATTCCTACGAATAATTAATTTATATTCTACCAATATATGTATGTATATGTACTCAACTCTAAGGTCCAACTCCTGTTTTAGTGATTCATTTTCTCCCTTTCATTATCATATTTAGAATGTATTGTGATGAATGTAGAAAAACATAAGATGCATCTACTTTTTTTAAGCATTTTACAAATTACTTTTACTAGCCTAGGTACCTATACGAAAATAAACGAAGCTTTAAGACTAGCCATACAAAGAGAAGCATGTAATGCCTTCACGAATATATTTTTAGTGATGAAACTAAAGATTCATTCAGCAAATAAAGTAATGCAAAGCTTCTATGTATGAATATTTATGTTCTAATGGGAAGTTCAAAGACAAGTTTGAAGGTTTGAATTATGGGAATTGTCGTTTGTGTATAGTTTTTTTTTTAGATTTGACGATTCTTGAATTCATTGAATGGGTCACTTTTTTTTATTGAACCACAAATATTTAAACCTTGAATCAAATAGTTTGAACACTTGCCCCAATAACTTACAAAATTAATTTTCTCATAGGTTCACTATTGACTATTATATATGTAACACTAAGGTAAAGTATGGTAAACCATGTCCAACCATATCGAACCATAATAAATCAAGGTCAACCATAATATATCATCTTAATACCTAGATATACATAGTATCATGGTCAACAACGGTCAACCAATATTGACCATGACCTCCCTCTTCATCCATAGTCGACCTTGTCTACATGGTTAACCTCATCAATATATCCAACCACTAACCTTTATTGTGACATTAATGGAAACATTAACATTAACATTAATGTAGCATCAATCATGGTCAACATTGATGTAAAATGAGTATATTAATGGTTAACATTAATGTAACATTTTTGGATTAATGTAACATAAATATGTTGTCCATTCACTTTTTTTCAATGGAAATAGTGTTAACGGGTAAGTTTATATGATGCTTAATGTCTTTTTTATCAATCATCAATGTAGAAAATGATCTTGTTATGGAATTCACCGCCGTGTCAATCCTTCCTATTCACCCAAGGTGTGCGTGAGTATAGCACTCAAGGAGACAATGAAATCCTATAAATATGTGTCTCACCTTTCAAAATTCAATGTTCCATGATTTAGTACTAATAATTTTTCCTCCCCCATTTAATAAATAAATAGGTTTCATCATATGTATTGTTACTTTCTTTTTCATACCTTTTTGGATGTATTCAATTAAGCACGTTCTTTAATCAATGTTTTCATGTTAATTTTTCATCTCCTCTATCAACGTTCAAGCTTTGTTGGAAGCTGTCCCAAAAGATACGAAAATTGAATGCGAAAGGAGAAAGAAATAAAAATTAGAACATTGATTAAAGAATACCAAACTAATACATCAACAAAAAATGAAAAAGAGGAAAAATATATATGCATAAAAATTAAATATAATTGAGAAGAAAACATTGTTACATCTACATCATGGAACAACATGTCCTTACGGAAACATGAAGTTGTTGTTGTGGTATTTCTAGATAACATATAACACATCATTCAATACCATGGAAGTCGGAGCTACCATCGGTGGATACCACTAGTGGAAAATTGCAAATTTTCACTCCAAATCATTCAAAAGAATATATGTATTTTTTATGACCATATATTCATATCGAACTTCGATTTCATGGTATGGAGAGGAAGTAAAACAAATATGTATATTTTTATCGGCACCTTGAAAGGAACAAATCATATGACCTTGTTAGCATGGTGGTCCCTCTCCCAATCATAAGAAATGAGTGGGCGATATATAAATTTTTTTTATCGATAATACAATAAATTTTGTGAAAAGATGTCTGATAAATTTTATATTGAAAATGTGAAATCTATACTATGATGGTTATTTTCATTATACTTCGATTTATTAAGTTAGTTTTTATGCATGTAATCATCCTAGTGGACATTAATAATAATCATGAATATCTAAATATGTAGAAAATAAAGAAAAAAATAGATATATAATCACTCTCAACCATGATAACATAATATATGATCTAGGAAAATGTGCAAGGCGAAAACACTACTAGAAGTTGAGGTTATATTGCTTTTGTTTCTCTAAATGAAATGGATGAAGCAAAAATAAGTTGAACCTAAGGATCGCCAGGATAATAAAATGTAAAAACCATTGGGTTATCTCTCTCCCTATCAAATCTAAATATATTCTCATCTGTAAAAAATAATTCATCAATACAATGGAACCCATTTTCCTCCTAGGTACCCAGTTATGAATAATATCACGCTACTAGTGGTTAAGTTTGACTCCTTCAACTCTTAAATAGAGTTGTAATATTGAATATTCTGAAGTATTATTCATCTAATCATGTCACTAGCCCTTTTGTCATGAATAATAGGGGTTGATGTAGCATCCTCTAGAATCATGTTGGTTAAAGCAAGAACTTCAACTTTGGATGGAAACAATTTATATAAGAACTTTGATTAATGTGATACTTGCATTGTTGGTAGGGGTAACTATGTGGTAATAGTAATAGGGGTGTAACACTTAATCGGAAAATTTTTACCCCCAAAAAATTTGCAGTGCCTCAAATTATTTTTAGAAATATTTCAAACGATTCATGAAATGGACTTTTTGTAAAATAGCCATGTAAAGCAGTTCCTTTGAATTTTCCACTGCGAAAACATGATTGTGGATAGAAAAATAATTCAATTATTGATATGAACAAATGATTGGAATTTTTAAAAGTTTAAATATTTCCATAGCTAAGGAAATTGAAGGAAGATGAATTATGGGTTCTTCAAAGAATAATTCAACAACTATTAGAAATTAAAGGAAAAGAGTCACAAGTTCTTGAAAAAAATGGTATAAGGTTTGAATTTGTTAGAACCTATTGCTAAAAAGTATTTGGCTATGGTGACATACATGTGCCATTCATGCTTTCTTTCTATCCGGAGTTTAGGTTTCTCATTCATTTTAGAAAGAGGATAAAGGAGGAAAGCAAAGATATAAGCACAGTAGCATATTAAAGGAAAATAATAAGCACAAATGGTACCAACAAGTAAACAAAAATTCTATATACCTGGGTGTTTTCATGAACCCATTATTGAATATTTCAGGACCTAAAGCCATAAACTCCTTCATTGAGTTTCTTTTCTCAGTTAAATCTATCACATTCAATAAGTGGGCTCAACTATTTAGGAACGTAGCATGGGTGCATGTGCCTAGTTTGTGAATGAATGGATCACTAAATTTTGGATGAATGTAAATAATGTGACCTCGAGACAAATATTGGTAGGGAAGGATAGAAAAGTAATGGGTAGAGCACAGTAATTGAGATGCTGGGTTGTGTATAACATTAAGTGTTACGGACAATATTTAAGATTTTAAGTAAAAATTTCTATGAAAAGCAAGAATCTAATAATAACATATACTGGTGGCTATCTAATTCATTACATCATGTGTATACCAATAGAAAAATAATATATTAGAAATTAAATAAGTATGAAAATTATTTTCATATTCAACATAATGACATTAATGATGGATTATTGAAAATGATAGGACAAAAAAAAGAAATTCTTATAAATAATATGGGTCACTTCATTAACCATGAAGTGAAAAATTTTGTCCTAGTGAGAAGCAACGAGACTATTTTTCTTGAATTTATCAAGTGAGTTGTATTAGCAATAATTTATGGTGATTTTGTGACAAATTCTAGAATCCTATTCATTTGTAGCCTTGGGCATTCTTCTTGCTTTTGTTTCCTTTAAAGACAACAATTTTCTAGGCTACGATTGATAAGGTTAGAACACAACTTTGACATTACTCTATGGATAAGGAGAACGTTACATGTATTCACAAGGTCATCAAAATCACTTAAGACTATATTTATTCTCATGAAAGGACAATATGGATGAATAATAGCGAGGTTATTACATTGCATGGATAAAATAAACATAAATAAACTTCTGGGAAGATGCATAATAAGGTGGGAACAAACTAGGAAGACATCTTGGAAAAAGATCATTAGGTCCTACAAATTTACAATTTTCTTGGAAAGTTAAAAAATGTGTAGGAGTGGATAGAGATATGGAGAAAACATTGTTATGTTAAATTTCCATTGTCCTATATTATGGTTGTGGACAAGCCCCACTACAACAACAAGGAATATAAGTTGAGTGAAAGAATAGGTTTCTAAGCCATATGTGAAAAGGGAAGTACATGCCACAGAACCAAGTGGAGACAAACATATTTTAGCCTTGGGAAACCACCATGTCGTACATGTTATCTCTATATTTTACTAGGATTACCCAATTGTAAAATCCATGGAACATTTTTGGTTTAAAATGTTACCATTGTCCAAATTGTGGTGCCAATACTGCACATAATCATTTTGATGTCATTCATCCACTTTCTATTCATGATTACCTTGTTCATCCCACTATTGTATTTATATTATAGTTACTGAATACTATGTTTTTCACCACTTTACCAGCAACAACTGCCATCATGTGAAATGTTCATGTTTCATACTAATGTTAAAAAAAGGAGAAAAATCGTTAAGCAAACTTTCCTAAATGTTGTTTACCTTTGCTTTCACAACATCATAACAAGTGATGTCATGCAACACATAGGTGATGCAACTCATGAATCAATATTAGGAAAGTGTTATGACTCTCCTCCATAAAATTTTGTCTCCTCTACATTGGTTAAAATCCAACGTAGCCATAGAAAAAGAATGTTAGAACTCTCATATGACCAATGCAACTATTGCAACTTGTGAATACCACATTGTCGTGAAATGTTGGATGGGAATTGTGGCAACCTATGACAACACTGTCCAACTCATCGGTCGATGTTCAACTATGTTTTACTTTCCGAATATCTCATGATGGAAGATAGTGAAAGGTAAGTACGTTGTTGGAATTGAAAGGATGACTCACTTTCAACAAAAAATAGTTGATCTAAATAAACCTTTGTTTCATTCCGCAAAATTTACGAATACATTGTTGAAATAGGATGAGCTCCCCGTTTTCTCAAATTCAGCTATCCAATATTTTACTAGCTTATATAGAAAATCCTTTTGTATAAACACCTAGCTTCATATAAGCTTGGGAAAGAGAAAAATAAAGGAGAGAATATATTGATTAGATATTGTGTAATTTCTCTATTCTCTATAATGAAAAGTCATATTGTCAATCACTCGATTTTAATTTTATTATCATGGGATTAGATATTTCAAAATACTCTTGTGTAAGGATATGAGTAAACACTCCTTGTCTTGGAAATTCTAGATAGCACAGTAATAGCTACTTCATATTTATAGTTCTGTTAATTTTATAATTATTCCACATTGATGCTGGTGTGTTGGTTTTTCTTTTTTTTGTAACACCAGCAATTTAGTTTGTTGTATCCTTTATATTTTCATTTGTTTAAATAATACACACACACACACACACACACACACACACACACACACACACACACACACGGATATATATAATTCAAATATTAATTCCATAGCTAACAATTTAATAACATGTTTGCATATTTCTAGGAATCTTAATTTGTTTTTAAAACTTTTCATAGCTTACTTTTATATTTTCAGCCTTCAATCTACGAATAAGAGCTCTATGAGTGTTTGAATGTTTTTGGGGATATTTTATTTTAATTTTATTGCATCATAGGAACATGAGATCACATGAATGTTACAAATAAAAAAGAATAACATTATACTTTAACATGTCATTTCTAGTATTTGGTATGTTTTTGTGAATGCGTTTAATTTAGTGAATTGTGATTTTGTTTACATGCGATTTAATTTCTTGGCTTGATTGTTCAACTTTCTATTCTTGTTGGGCATTTAATTGGATTGTTGTTGCTGTGAAAGAATATTTATCATGTACTATGACAGCCTTCTGTATTTTTATAACTTTAAGACACATAATATATTCCCAACTGTACTTACGTGTGCATGGTAGTTCATAAGTTCCATTAAACTACGGTTGACAATTTAAGTATAATTTCTAATCAATTATTTACTAAGATAATTAGAATTAATTGAGGATTTGCCGTCCACCATAATCTGTACTCTTCATCCTTAGTTAAGTATTAATAGTTAAAGCTGGTTAACAAGGTCATGTGGTAATATGTTCAACCATGTAGAACCACCAATCAATTGAGTCAACCATAATATACCATCTTATTCAGCGGAGAACCATGGTAATCATGGTGACCATTATCAACCATAATCAGCTTCTTATCAAACATAGTCAACCTTGTAAATTTCTTCAACCATTAACGTAATGTTTATTGTAACATTAACATTAATAATAATATAGCATTAATGGTAAGCCATGGTCAGTATTGTAAAATGAATGGAAAATAGTTAACATTAATGTAACATTGTTATATTAATGGAGCATAAGCACATTGTCATAATTTTTTCTTCCATTGAAAACATTCAAATAGGTGATTAGGTAATTCATTATGTGTAATTGTGAGCATGAAAAGAGCAAATACTTAAGTCCTTTATATAATTCCGCTTTAGAAAAGGTGTAATTCATGACCAACGATAACCTTTCACATCATTATTGATTTTCTTATTCTCTCTAATTATCACATAGCTCATACCACCTTACATCTATCAGTACCACTCTATACTTGTACAGCTACCCATTTCTTTCTCCCATGTCTTGGACATCTCAGCTCGGCCCTTCCCAAACTCCTCTTCATAAACTCTGTTCTATATACACCTTGATTACTGTCTTCCTGGTCATTCTAAAACTCTTCTGTTCTTCCTCGCTTTACATTTTGTTGTTTTATATGAATTGGTGTATTTTATTTAATGATCCACATGGTGGCATTCATGTGGCATCTTCCCATAGTATAAGTTCACGGTATTAACCATGGTGACTGATGCTTGTGAGAAGCACTAAAGTCTTGTAAATAACAAACTTCTCACTTTAAAATGGAAATTCAATGTTCCATGTTGTAGATGTAATAAGGTTTTCCCTTCCCATTTAATAAAGAATTATGTTTTATCGAATATATTTTCTCTCTTGTGTTTTTTAGTTTATTATTATTCACTATTTAATCAATGTTGTTATGCTTAGTTCTCTTCTCCTATCTCATCATTCAATATTTATTGAAATTAGCCCTAAAGATATGGAATTGAATATTGAGAGAGAGAAAGAGAACTAGGTCATTATTGATTAAAGATATGGGTGAATACATTAAAAAAATTAAAGAAGATATCATGATATGTAGTAACACTAATTCTTTATTAATTTAGTGAAAACATTGTACATCATGTAACAGTGAATTTCCTTTAAACAGGGCATGTTATTTATAGTATTTTTGGTCTGTCAAAATGTCAAAAATGTCAAAATGTCAAAAAAAAAAAAACCAACGCGCGTTCATTGCCACATAAGTAGGTGTTTTAGCAGCACATTTATCGTAAGAAACGCTTTCGCGTTTTTTAAATGCATAACTAACCATTAGCTCTCATTTCATGACCCTTAAACTAAAACCCCTACCCTTGGTAACCATTTTCATAAATATGTAGGTTTCAGGATCCTTGTTTTCCAAAGATTATTTATTTTATATGTTGGTATAGTTATGATTAGAAACTGAAAAGTGTATAGTTTCATATATCTATATGTGTGTTATGAGTTTTGTTATTTTATTGTAGGTCAAGGAAGACCTAGAGAACCCTTAACATCTAAGTGGGTCGAATTTGGTTGGAGAATATTATGGGATCGAGAAGGATATGTGTCTCATTTCCTTGTTGTGTTGAAACTCTAAGAGGATATGTCTGTTCTTGGTTATTATTTGAAATTCTAGAAACATGTGTCTTATCATTTCCTATTTTGATTGTAACTCTAAGAAGAGATGGAGAGATTCATGGTTTAAATGACAGGATAACTTCTCATGTTTTGTAAATAGGAGAAGCTTTCTCTATCAAGGTAATGATAGTGAAAAATAGGAAAGGAAAGAATAGAATAGAGAGTATTTTGTAAGTTTAAGATAGAATGGGATGTGAATTTGTGAGTTTTTCAATAAAGTTCTTTGATGCTGTTTTGATTACATGTTAAAAGAACTAAAGATTGCACAAATTAGTAGCAAGGAGCTGCTATCCAAAAGGCTTTATATGTTTTCTGAATAAGTTGTTTTCAATTGTTTTTTTCATGCCATACTTGGATTGTTTTCTGAAATCATAGCTTTAGCATTATTTTTTCTTTCATTTGCTTAGATAAAAGATCCTCATGATATTACGATTAGTCTCTTTCTCATGCTATTCCAAAACATCTTTATTAAATAGATGAAATTCATTGTGATAACTTTTACTGAGTTATTAGCATTTCATTTTCTAACCTTATTTAATTTAGTATTTACATTCATTTTGTAGGCGGTCAGCAGAGGCAGAAGCTTAGGGTTTCATCCTCTCTAATAAAGGTGAAATGTTTTTGATCAAAGCCCTATTGTCAATCTCTTGTGTAAGAAATATTTGTATTCACCTAATTTTAGAATCAATTCCTCATTATCTTTATGGAGTGAGTCTCTTTGAAAAGCTCTTCCAATAAGCAACACAATTGCAGAATAGGACTAAGTTGTAGTATTGTAGGTTATTGATTGTTTCATTTCATAGAAAATCATATCGCATTATGATTAATCTCTTTCAAAAGCTCTTCAATAAACCTTTAATTTGTAAGATGAGATCTAGTTGTAATGTTATAAGTTGTTTCTTTGTTTTCATAGAGATCATACCCATTATAGTAATCTTTTCTCCAAACTCTTCCAACAAACCTTTATCAAATGAATGATTTCACTACAATGTTTTAAATTGTTGCAATTAGATTAAAGATCCTCTCATTATCTTACAACATTCTTTTCTTAAAAAAGCTCTTCAACGTATCAATATTAGATGAAAAAAATTTGGTTGTATTATATTTGAGTTAATTAGCATTTTACCATTTTTGCAATTGAATTAAAGGTCCTCATTGTCTTACAATCATTCTTTTTTCTTAAACGCTCTTCCAACATATCAATATTAGATGAAAAGATTTGGTTGTATCATGTTGGTTAATTGGTGTTTGTTTTTGCAATTAGATTAAAAGATCCTCATTTATCTTTAGTCATTCTTTTTCTTAAAAACTCTTCCAACATATCAATAATAGATGAAAGATACTTGGTTGTATTATGTTGAGTTACATTTCACTTATTCATTTACAAGCTAGGATATCCATGAATTAAGATATTCTACACTTTTCATCATTTTCCTAATTAGAGTTAAATTTACAATTTTGCCTCTATTTTGGTCTAAAGGTTTCTTTTCTTTTCTTTTTGACATAGATTTAGTTTCATCTATTGAACATGAGTAGCATACTAATTACTAAAAATACAAAGCCCCCCAAAAACAATAAAAAAAACACATGCAACGAAGTAAGGAGAGAATTATTAAGCACATATGGTACCCGGTTAGGCTCACATATTCCTTGAATATTTGAAAGCCAAACTACCTTAGCACAATATACCAGAAAAATTTGTACTCTAAAAGACAAAAAAAGACAACAAACTAAAATAGGAACTTTAACTCTAATCCAGAAACTTCATTCTTAGCAACATGACATCTAATGAAGATGATAAGTGGAAAAAAAGGCTTCATATATTGTCTATCACATGTCAAATCGAGTGAACAAACACATGCATAGAACACATCAGAAATAGGGTTCATAGATCGACTTGTATTATATGGTTTCAAACCCTTCTTGTCTCCTTCAAGGGGGTTTCTGGAGGTCTTAAAAAAGACTTCCTTTTGCTAACCAAATGGATTTTTTCTTTCACACATGTATGGAAACTTACTTTCCAAATCATATTGTAATAGATTCATAAGATGATATTATTGGTATTAACTACACCTTATTTGGAGACATCATTTTTATTGTAGGGGTTGGTACCTTTCTATTGGATGTGGTTGGTGATGTGAAGACTACTCAACCTCTAGTAAAGATTCATACTAACTCTAACAAGCTTATGGATGCTTTTTTACAAAGGGATACCCCTCTAAGCTTAACTCATTGGATTCTTTGTTTGTTCATGCTAATTATTGTTCTCAAATTTCCTTCTCCAAGGGGTTGAGACTATTTGCTTCATTTATTTTACATGGCCCGGTGAAAGAAGAAGAATGGAGATTGTCTCCACATCTTTTCCATTTCGCTAAGTTACAAAAAAAGAGTCAAATTCTATAGCCAATAGACTAATAGTCTCTTGATACACCTTTAGTGAGCTATGCATAGCTCTCACCTATCAATGTAGCTCAATGAAATGACATCTAATAGCTCCAAGACACCATTATAAATGGAGTAGTTGTGAAGTTGTTGTTAAATGATCGCCTCCAAATGTTCAATTCTCATGAATTTTGGGGGAGGGGGGTATTTTGGTGTATTGAGCGAGGCAAGGGGACATAAGGGTAGCATTGATGGGTAGAAGTGAGAAGTTCGAGCATGGCTTACTGAGATCTACAGTCCTAACATTAGAGAATGATAAGGAGCCTTAGGGCCTTATGGCATAGGGGATAGGGAACCTATAGGTAAGGTAATGAGAGAAATTGATAGGGGAACCCCCAATAGTTGTGACAAGGGGATTAGGGGCCACATTATCACAACACATACGCACTTAACCCATAACCACTAAAGTCCCTATCCCTTTAACCCCGAAGCCACAATCCCTTAATCCCTACACCCATAACTCATAACAAATTAACCCCTTGATCCCTTAAACCCAAAGCCATTAACCCCTTAACCCCTAACCACTAACTTAGAATCCTTGAACCCCATAAACCCTAATCCCATATCCTCTTAAAGCTTGACCCTTGACCCATAACCCCTAACCCCTAAACTCATTAACCCCTAACCCCTTAACCTTCTGACACCTAAATAACATAACCCTTAGGCACTTAACCCCTAAATCCCCTAACATGTAAGCCCTTGATGGTTAATATTAACCCCTAAATCCCTTAACCACTAATCCATTAACCTCTAACCCTTAAACCCCCTAACCTTCAAATCCCATAAGCCCTAACCCTTTACCCTTTACCCTTAACCCCTTGCTCCTAAACCCTTAAACCCATTAACTCCTAGAACCCCTTATCCTTTATCCCAAACCATAGGTGCTCCAACGCTAATATTATTGGGCATATAATGCTTTTTCCCGCTAACCGCTCCAAATACAACCTCTAATAACTAGTAGGGTCCAAGGAAAAGAGCTACAAGTTCCCCAAATCCGATCTACATTTGATGGACAATCACATTTCCCCCAAATTTCCTCCACATATTTTCCTTGGTGTATTGGAGTTTGAAAAATACATAGGATGCCACAAGTAATCCTAATCATAAGACTCAACTTTCCTAATGACTAGGAGGCCTTAAAAATAAAAATAAAAACATCTTAACTTATGCCTAAAATTACTAAAATTTCCTATCCCAAATATGAAGTTAGAAATTCTACAAAATTATAGGACAACAAGGAAACCAACTTCCTCTTCTATAAATCTCTAAGACCTTATGGAGGACAAACACAAATTTTGAAATAAATTGTTGAAATTATGCTCTTGCATCAGTAGCTACCAATGTATCCTTGTAGGCCACCCCCTTTAATGATAGTAATACCAATGGCCTTTACCTAGAAGGAACTCCTTACATAATTCTCTCTTAGATCCCCTTAACCTATTGTAATGATTGTAATTGATGCCTACCTAGTTGAAAACACATTAAGAAGCAATGTAGCATGTTCTTGGTTGAGGATTTCGATAAGTATGTGATTTTGTTGACATCTTGTTACTGTCCCGTATGTGAATATATAAAATCATTTTTTTTGTACTAGTTTAATGATTGATACCATCAAGTGTGTGTGCTAACATGGATGGAACATTAACTGCATGTTGTATATATTGTAATGTAAATGAATAATCTCTTCTGGAAAAGGCTCCACTCATAATTCCATTTCACAAATGCTTGCACTCAGTAATCGTGGTCAGATTTTAAGGTGCGATATTTTCATAAGGGTAAACCTACCTATCGATCTCTTTAAACGCACACATCACACATGTTGGCTTGATCTTGTGCTTGTTGTGGGGAAAATGTTGTTGCAGTGAAACCCCCAAATCAGATTTATTTGGGTTGACCCTAATTTGAATAGCTTTGAATGACTTCAAATTACCCTTGCCTTGACTGCGCAATCCTCATTGGCATCTCCAATGGATGTGTGATGCATTGAATGCATCAACATAGTCACAACTGATAGTCACACTGCCATTTCACCTGTCTCTCCACTAAGTCTCCATTTGAAATCCCATGCAAGTAGTTAACTGTTGTCTCTATTCAGTTGATTAATGAGTTATTATTTGTAAATTAATTTAACTAATTAATTCACTCCACTTCCACTAATGTATCAATCTGTTAGAAATAGACACAATTAGTTAAATTGAGTTTAACTCCAAGGATGTATTTAAACTGAAAAAATCTCCATGAACTACTTCACCAACTCCATCATAACTCTGCCACTTGAGTCCTGACTTAAGTCCTCCATACATGAACACCAGTAAACCTTAGGAATTGCGTAATTCCTTCAGCTAGTTGATCTACCACACCTGCTAACTGAAATTAAGTGCACCAAGAGAATAAGTTGTTATTTAGGGTCTAATTATTATTAAGACCTAATAATAATCGACACTTATATTTTTAGATCAACGATCTATAAATAGACTTCGCCCAATATGTCTAAAAATAGAAATCCATCTATTTTTCCAACATGACCAACCATCTACAAATAGCATCCTGCAACTTCTGAAATATGGTCTCCATGTTTAAAAATAGACATAGTCTAAAAATAGATTTGCGCCAAAAATAGCATGCGGGCCCACTTAGTGAAGGCGAATCTTTTCATTAAGCTCATCATATTGTTGAATCCCAACACCTAGAACTCACTAACACTCCCTGCCACACACTCTTATTCATTCATTTATTAATTTTGACCTAGTGTTATGTTATGTTTTCCTAGCACTCCCTAACACTCCTTAGCATGCATTGGCACACCTTGGCACTTGGAACATCTTTGTATGCTTCCCTAGCACTCTAACATGCCTTGGAAGTTCCTAGAATATTGCGTCACTCCCTTCTTAACACACCTGGAACTCACTGATATTTCATTTCCATGAATTTTAAACTAGTGCTCCCTTGTGTTTCCTTGAGACTTGGCCCTCACACTCCCTAGCATGTATTCATGCCACACCCTAGCACCTGCCACATCTTGGAATTCCTATCATGCCTTGGAACTGCCTAACATGTGTTATTAATTCTAGGAATTCCCTGACACACCTTGTTATTCCTTAGCTTTCATTCCGTCATAGATAACCTTACTTTTTTTGTGACTTGGGAACCCAACCAAGTCATTGGAAAATAAATGTTGTGCCCAACCCAAAGTTTCCCTCTGTCTGAAACTAATTTGTGCAACCCTTTATGTAACCATAGGCTTACCTCCTAAAAGTCCTATTCCAACCTTCCCCTAACACAATTTATACTTGAGACACTTGGATTTCATTGACACTACTTGGCACACACTCTTATTCGTTCATTTCCATGCATTTTGACCTAGTTCTCCCTTGCAATGTCCTGGCACTCCCTGACACTCCTCAACATCCATTGACACTTTCTAGCATGTGTTAGCATGCCTTTTCATTCCGTGGCACACACTGAAACTCCATAGTTCTCATGCCCTCACAATTAACCTTACTTTTTTGGAACTTGGGATCCCAACCAAGTCTTGCCTTGACTATAACAACTTGACCAAGTTATTGTTACTACAACTATATTATGCCTTGTTCACCTAATAAATGGCTATAACCCCTCACCCATTTAACCCCCTAAAACCTAAACCCCTAACCCATTTAACCCCTTAAACCCTAAACCTCTAAACCTTTAACCCCTAACCCCTTAAACCCTAATTCCCGACCCTAACCCATTTAACCCCTTAAACCCCTAAAAACCTAACCCATTTAACCCCCAAAACCTAACCCCTAACCCCTTTAACTCCTAACCGCTAAAATCCTTAACTGCTAAATCCCCTAACCCCCTAAACCTTTAAACCCCTAACCCATTTAACAACCTAAACATCTAACCCCTTAACCCCTTAACCCCTAACCCCTAAAATCCTTAACTGCTAAATCCCCTAACCCCCTAAACCTCTAAACCCCTAAACCCATTTAACCTCGTAAACCCTAAATGTCTAACCCTTAACCCCTTAAGCCCTAATTCCCAACCCCTAACCCATTTAACCCCCTAAACCCCTAAAACCCTAACCCATTTAACCCCCAAAACCCTAAACCTCTAAACCCTTAAACCCCTAAACCACTAACACCTAAATCCCTAACCCCTTAACCCCTTAACCCCTAAATTTTTAACGCTTAACCATTAACCCATTAACCCCTCACCCCTAACCCCTAAAATCCTTAACTTCTAAATCCCCTAAGTCCCTAATCCCTAATCCTTTAACCACTAGCTCATTATTCACCTAACCCCTAACTACGCCTAAATCCCCTAACCTCTAAGCCCCCAATCCCTAATCCCTTAACCACTAACTCATTATTCCCCTAACCCCTAAATGCGCCTAAATTCCCTAACCCCTAACCCCCCAATCCATAACCCCTTAACCACTAACTCATTATTCCCCTAACCTGAATCCCTAATCCCTTAAATACTAACTCATTATGCCCCTAACCCCTAAATGCGCCTAAATCCCCTAACCCTTAAGCCCCCAATCCCTAACCCCTTAACCACTAACACATTATTCTGCTATACCCTAAACCTCTAACCCCTAAGCCCCTATTCCCCTAACCCCTTATTATACCAGGCTCGTGGTGCTTTCTTGAGGCCATACAAGGATTTTACCTCTTGCATGCTTTATGTTCCTAACCCTTCACAAAAAATCCTTGTGGTTGGGACACAAAAACATTCTCTTTCATATCTCCATTAAAGAAAGCAGTTTTTACATCCATTTGATGGAATTTCCAACTTTTTGAGTTTCTAGGGCAAAGAATGTCCATATGGTATCCCATTTTGCTATGGGGGAAAAAAATATTCTCATAAAAGACCCCTTCTTTTTGTGTAAAAACTTTTGCCACAAGCCTAGATTTATTCTTTTCAAATGAGCCATCTGCTTTATAATTTTTTTTGAAAAATTTTAGCGCTTAATTTAGCAAGGGTCATAGGAGGGGTTCCAAAGGGACTACTACTAGATCAAGTGGAAACAATGGGACAAGGACCCATTGTCACCTCATTCAATTTCCCCTGCTCTTTATGAACTTTCACTGATGGGAGGAGTCTCGGTATAGGGAAATTACTAGAATGATGAGACCAATAATGATGCACAATGTGATTTCCAATGCCCATTCAAAGAAGAGGATTAGATAATAGGTTCCCTACTTTAGAAGCAAAAGAAGGACTCTCCAAGAAAGGCTCGAGGGAAAGATGATCTCGGGTTTAGGGAAATACTATAAGAGACTAAGTTTTGGGAGATATACCGTGGTAAAGGCTCATCCAATGATCATTTATAGTTAAGATAATAGGTTTTGAATGATGAACTACAAAGTGCAAACCTTCAAGAAATCCTCAAGTCAAAGGAGCATCAAGGGTTCCCTCTTGGTGTGATAGTTAGGGCATCAATTTATGTGAAATTCCACCATCGTATTTTGTTCAAAATTGGAGGATGGCTAGAGCTCTAATCTAGCCTAGGAAGCGATGCCTTTCTTGAGGGCCTTTTGCTAATTTTATACACCTTATCCTTTTTTATTTTAGCCTCTCTATGCATCATACTATTTTAGAGAAAATAAACCTTTATTCCCACACCTTGCGTGTGAGCCTCTTCTTGGAAACTCCACATGATGCAATTCAACCTAGCCATATATGCATGGTTTCTTTTCTTCATAAAGTCAAATTAGCCTTACATTTTTTAAATGCTCCTAGCCATATATGTTGGCAATTCAACGTAAATGCTCCCTTGTGTTTCCCTGACAGTCCCTAACACTTCCTAGCGCATGTTGGCACACCTTGGCACCTGGCACATCTTGGATGCATGTCGCCGTGACACTATAACATGACTTAACACTACCTATCATTCCATGTTACTCCCTCCTTGAGACACCTAGAACTCACTAACGCTCCCTGTCACACACTCTTATGCAGGCGAGCAAGTTGACCCTAGCTGAGGCAACCCACCCATCACAGGTGAAGGTGTGGTTATATCCTAACTCAGAATCCCTATCCCTAGCCTTGATGCTTTTAGATTCATCACCTTCTGTATTATTTGAAGTATTCGTCTTCTACAACAACCCAAATCTCAGCTCCCACATCAGAGGCATGTTTTCTGCACCTCATAAAGCCCCGACCGGCCAACAGGCCAAAAAAATTAGTGGGAGCCGTCGTTTTTATATCTGCAATGCCCAATCACGTTAAATCCCGCACGGTTTTGAGGGCCTGACTGGTGTGACAGAGCTCCGCTTCAAATCGAAGTTTTAGTTTGGGTTTTAGCTATGGTGGTATCGAGGTGAGGGCTTCCAAAGGCTCTGAGGGTTTGACAAAACTTGGGATTGTGGAATTGGTACATAGATTTTCGGTGAATATCACGACGTCTCAGCTTCTGAAGGGAAAATATGGGTCATGGCTGCCAAGCTCAAGGACGAGCAAGGGACTTCGAAATTGAAGGGCGAGGGTTTTGAACCTAGGAATCTAGTATGTATTAGTTTGATTAAGTGTTGTGTCGTTGATTGCAATGTTTTCGTTTATTCAATTCAACTTTCGCTTCAACATATTTGTTGGGGCAAGACAACGAGGTCAGGATTTGACCGCTTCAACATATATTGTTGGGGTAGGACAATGGGGTCAGGGTTTGTCCAGCTTCTATTGCTTGTCTGGCATCTCCAAAAACCTACGTTGGGGTAGGAAAATGGGGTCAGGCTTTGGCCATATTATATTGCTTGTCTGGCATCTCCAAAAAGCCTTGAATATTTCTTGGTAGTATTTATATGTTTGGCCATCTTCTATTACTTGTCTGGCATCTCCAAAAGCCTTTGGATCCATGCCAATTACTAAATTGGCTAGGGTTTAACCACCATAAGCTATATTAATGTAAGATATTTCTGGCTAGGGTTTCACTACCGCTTCTGTGGATTCCTTAATCAGCCCATAACCTTGTCCAATCCCACCATTTTGTTGTCCATCTAACAACATCTCTAGGACGAGAGTTTTATAACTCTAGGATGAGAGTTTTATAAACTCTAGGACGAGAGTTTTATAAACTCTAGGATGAGAGTTTACCCGAGAGTTTATGTCAATAAAACTCTCAGATGAGAAAATACTTAAGTCTCATCTGAGAGTATTTTAACTCTGTTCAAGCCCAATCAAACTCTCGGCTGAAACATTAAAAATATCTCGAACGAGAGTTTTAAAAAATATCGGTCGAAAAATTTAGTTGACTATTTTCTCAGACGAGAAATTAAAAAATTCACCCAAATTCTAGCCATCTGCCAAAAAGTGTTTCCCAACTTCAGGATTTCACCTGTAGGTCACCTTCGACCACCACTCCCCTCCCCAAATTTTCCTCCAGTTTTGATGTTGATTCCCCTGTCCCCATCTTGCTTTTATCATGTAAGCTTCCTTGACTGTAAATAATCCTTTCGTAGCATAGCCCCATATCAATATGTCTAACCCTTCCTCGAAGGTGATACTTCTCGATTCTAGCTCCTTCAAATGTATCCATTGATCTGAATTCATCACATTTGGCCAATCTATCATGTTTTCCATCTTCTCCATCCACTATTAATGGTATCTTCCCTCCAGTACTGGTTTACCGTTTTATAATTGGTGTTCATTGCATAAGTGAACCATTCACTCAACTCCTGTTTAGGGAATAATTTTCCCCTCTCTTGCTAGGATTCATTTTAAAAGAGAGTTGTTTTTCCATCCATTATTTCCCAGAATAAATGCTACAAAATAAGATCTCTATTTTGGGCTGCTAGATTCCAGATGGTCGATCCTTTAGGGGGGTCCCGGTATCTTAAAATATCCTTTGTACGGTTGGGCATGCCGTATTTCCTCATCCATATATGCTTCCACAATCCCGTTCCTCCTTGTGCCCATATCCACCATAATTTCGTCCCCAATACCTGGTTGAGAATAAATGGGTCTCTAAGGCCTAGTCCCCCTTCCATCTTAGGTTTGATGAGGTTCGACCATGCTACCAAGGACCATTTTTTCAACTGTTGGACCCCTCCCCAAAGGAATTTCTTGAATATTTCCTCCATTTTGCTGCAAATTGTTTTGGGTGTGGCCATTCCAGACAACTGGTAAATGGGGATGGATTGTAGGATGAATTTAAGAAGGATGGTGCGGGGAGCCATATTGAGGCCTCTAAAAATCCAATTGTTGAGCTTGCTTTGAATTTTGTGGATAAGATCACTCTAGCAAGAAATTTTCAGAGAGCTTTTAGCAAGGGGCATGCCCAAGTATTTAGTGGGAAGATATCTGATACCAAACCCCAACACTCTTGCCATAAATGTTTTTATATTTCTAGCCTTATTAAAGAAGAAGATGCATAATTTTTCATTATTAATAAGGGTGCCAGAGGCTTCCATAAACACATGGAGTATATCTTTAATGTTTTTTTCTTCCTTCAACGAGACATGACAAAAGAGCATAATGTCATCAATAAATTGCTGGTGGGTAAGAGGGAGGTAATTTCCCCAGAAGCTAAGGCCACAGATCTTGAGATTACGAGCTTCCTTATTTAGGAGTCGATGGGGTTTAAATAAGGTTTTGATGTTCATTTTAGATAGAATTCTAGAAAAGTGATCAGTGACACCTTGAATATAAGGAAGGGTTACCTTGGCTAAGGGAGGGGTGCAAGGACGAGTTTTGGGGCGGGGATGGAGGCAAATAGATCTTTAGTTGATCCTTCAGTTGCAACATAACTTAATCCTAATTAACCGAGTAGTGACACATTAAAAATTCCTAATTAATCATGAAATTAAACAGATATGGATATGAGAGGGAAATCTCTAAACCCCTAACCCATTTAACCCCCTAAACCCTAAACCTCTAACCCCTAACCCCTTAAACCCTAATTCCCAACCCCTAACCCATTTATCCCCCTAAACCCCTAAACCATTTAACCCCCTAAACCCTAACCCCATTAACCCCTAACCCCTAAAATCCTTAACTGCTAAATCCCCTAACCCCATATACCTCTAAAACCCTAACCCATTTAATACCCTAAACCCTAAACCTCGAAACCCTTAACCCCTGACCCCTTAAACCCTAATTCCCAACCCTTAACCAATTTAACCCCTAAAACCCTAACCCATTTAACCCCCTAAACCCTAACCCCATTAACCCCTAACCCTAATCCTTAAATGATAAATCCCGTAACCCTTTAAACCTCTAAACCGACCCTAACCCATTTAACCCCCTAACCCCTAACCCTTAACCCATAACCCCTTAAACCCTAATTCCCAACCTCTAACCCATTTAACCCCATATACCTCTAAACCCTAACCCATTTAACCCCCTAAACCCTAAACCTCTAAACCCTTAATCCCTAACCCCTTAAACCCTAATTCCCGACCCCTAACCCATTTAACCCTAAACCCCCAAAACCTTAACCCATTTAACCCCCTAAAACCTAAGCCTCTAAACCCTTAAACCCCTAAACCACTAACACCTAAACCCCTAACCCCTTAACCCATAAACCCCTAAATAATTAATGCTTAATCCATAACCCATTAACCCCTAAAATTATTAATTGTTAAATCCCCTAACCCCTAACCCCCTAATCCCTAATCCTTTAACCACTAACTCATTATTCACCTAACCCCTAATAGTGCCTAAATCACTTAACCCGTAAGCCCCCAAACCCTAATCCCTTAAGTCCACATTGAGAATTTATCCTAAACAAGAACCTTCGAAGGTTGAAGTACATGTTGTTAGAATTCTCCTTATATTAATTTTTTCACATACTCGGAGGTTCAAACAAGTAAGCGGACAACAACGCAAACAAAGGTTGCCTCCTCCCATAAGGAGCCTTCAACAAAAATGATGAATTCCCTTCTCAAATCCTAATTCGTTGAATTTGTAATCCTAAAGTGATGTACAACCAGTTCTTCCATGTCCTCATGACATACTCTTCTGTCTTCGGCCTCATTTTTCAGTGAGAAGATCCTGTTATGTTATCTGTGTTGGACCATTGCTTTATGGAAGAAGCGTGTGTTCTTCTCTCCTTCCCTCAACTAGTTGACTCCATATTGCTGCTTCCAGAGTATCTCCTCCTGTTTTCAGTGTTCTTCTAGTTGCATTATGAGCTGCCCCTTTTCTTCCACTATTAGTTTTGATCTGCCCTCTACGATAATCTGCAGTTGTACAGTCTCTATCTTATTCTTTAACTCCTCTTAGTGTTTTAAGATGTTGCCAAAGTCCTCTTTGTTCCACTTCTTGATCCTTTGCTTGATCTCTTTTATCTTGAGTTGGAATGTATGCATAAGATTTCTTCCCACCACTTCATTGTTCTTCTACCATTCTTCGAGTTGCCCGAATAGCTTAGGGTCTCAGAGCCAAAATTATTCAAATCTAAAGGGATTATTTCTTGGTCCCGTTTTGAGGTCGATTTCTAGTCTTACCAGCCAATGTTCCGAGCCCATTTCGGGGAGAATGGAGGTTTCCATGTATATGTCTCTGAAGATGACCTGTTTCGAGACCAAGAACCGATCCAATCTGGACGTAATCTGATTTTGACCCCCTCTCTGATTGTTTCAGGTGAAGGTTCTGTTGTTGGTTTTTAGGTCCACCATTTTGAGCTCTGATATTGCATCCCTAAACATATCCATATCTAGGTCATGTCGGCGAATTCTTCCTTTCTTCTCTTCGAGGGACGTTATCATGTTAAAGTCCCCTCCTACTATCCATAATTCTTCCTAAAATTCTCTTCTCATACTAGCCAGGTTGTGGAGGAAGACCTCTTTCACCCCTGGGGTATGAGGCCCATAAACCCCAGTAAGGAGAACCCAATCATTGGATCCTATGTGTCTAAAGTGCCCTGTAAGCATTCAGGGACTACTTACTCAATCCCAAAAGATGACTTTCGCCGGGTTCCACAAAATGGTTATTCCTCCCACACTTCCTCTAGAGTCGAGTGCAATCACTTCATATGGTAGCTTGAAACTTAGAAATATCTCTTTGAGCTTGGCTTCATGGATCTTGGTTTCCTGGATGATCAGAATGTTGCCCTTGTCTTTCCTCAGTCGCTCCTTCAAATACCATTGTTTGGCTTTACTATTAAGGCCAAAAATATTATCCATACCCTTTCCCTCCATATGATTCTTATTGGGCTGACATCACCTTAATGTCATGCCCATCAAAATCATCCATTGGTTGCTATGGTTGGTTTGTAAAACACCTACGAGAAAATATTCCTCGAGGGGGATATGACTATATTCACTTCCACTTGATTGAATTTTTCAGTTGTATGACATCATGTTGATGTCACTAACTATTGACTCTTTTAATTGACCTTTCCTCTTGGTTGATGTCACCATCTCATCAAGTCCAACTACCAACACTTGTCGATGGAGGAAGGAAAAATATTCCTCGAAGGGAAGTTTTTATGGAACTTCTTTGATGCCTTTCTATACTTTAACCCCCTAACAAAAATAAATTTTAAATACTACATTGGGTCTAAAATAAAGGCCTCCTAACACTTAAATGAATTTTTTACTCCTCGGAAAACCCCCTTTCCACATGGTCACCATCTTCTTTTCCATATGGCACTACTATGTCATTGAATGACCCCTATTTTGGGTCCATGTTTTGTTTTCTACTTCTTCCATGCATCCTCTACTAGCATCATCAATTAACATCATCATTCCCATCAATATGGTATCATGCTTATCCATCACCATTTCTTGTTGGTGTTTTCCATAGGCTAGGGGTAATGATTCTCTGAATGAACTACTAAATGGGTAAACTCCAAAATTTTGGAGGTAAACTTCCAAAACTTGACTAAAACCCTTTTTCATTCATCATTGAGTTCAAGACCCAAATGTTTTCACACTTGATTGATTTATTTCCTAGGTTTTCAATGCAACTCATGTGCCACACAAGTACCCCTACTACACCATGTTACATGACATGTCACATCCTAGTACTAACACTAAGGCCACATGTAAACCATATAGGCGTAACGTGCCTCTCCATTCCTTAAAATTCCTCAATGCGTTATCTCTAAAACTAATCGATCCCTTAAGAAAACATTAGACCATCTATAACCTTTAACAATATTAAAAAGTCTAAGATTCAACCTTTAATAACTTTAACAAAAATTAAAAATTTTATTATTAATCAAATAATATTTTTCATAAAAAACTTATTATTAATCAAATAATATATTTTTTTTGCATAATAATAATTATGATAATCGTAAAAGTTTTGGGATTTTCATTAAATTTCATTTTCCACCTCGCGCGCGTATGGCCAAGGAGGATTGGTGGGAAAAACCAGTCAAATGATAATAATACTCACAGGAGTTGATTATACATGATTTTCTACATTTTTCCAAATCCAGTCTCTAGGTATGCAATGCTGGCAGAGTTTTCTGAGTTTTACAGGGATGCAATGCTGGCAGAGTTTTTTGATTCCATGGAAGCTGCCATCAGATTGCTTCGGCTCCACAAGAAAATTAGTAGCTTCAGTAACATATGTCCCCAAGTCGAAACAATGACCCACAAGTATGTCTCAGTTTAACCCGCAGACTGTTTATTTTTTCTCCTCTCGTACCTATAATGCTTATAACTAGAAGACCGTAACAAGTATGGTACTAATCACTGCAGGGTCGATAGGCCAGTAACGATATTTAGGGTTCTTTCTAACTGCAAAGACCAATTTCTTTGAATGCGTGCTTCAATTCTATTATATCATCAACTAATAGCAAACCCTAAACTAATTTGCAGGAGATTGATGTATCATCTGGCACAAATGAAGCACATTTTCCCCGAAGGATTGCTGTTGGAGAAGACCATGGCACCTGATGAGAAGACGCTGTGCATGAAGCTAGACTTGAAAATCAATCTCTTGCACAATGCAATGCTAAGTGGCAAGGACAAGGCCTCCAAAGGAAACAACACATTGGGTTTTCGAAAAGCATTCCACAGCCGCTTAGTTGCATTTGTCAAGGCTTATCCCAAGGCGAGTTTACTCTTGCTATCTTGTATTATTTTTTTTGGGTTCTATCCTTTTTTGGTCAAACCTTTCAATAGAACGTGTTTTAACTTTGTATGTACATTGTATGAATTCATTGCAATACAAGGAGATGATGTTCTAGAGGAAATCCTATAGAGCCATTCAATAGAAAATGTCAGCTAACTTATCTAGTCTCCTCCCCACTACCTCCTTTGATATGTAACATCCTTTCCCCAGCAAGAGGTGCTGCTTCTACTCTGCCTGACAATCATAAAGGAAAATCCCAACCATCTTGACGTCTTCACTATTACCCAAAAGTTTCCAGAGGCGTTTTTCTCAGACAACCCTCACACTCCAACCATCTCTGGATTGATCATTCCCTGTGCCCAAGCAAGACCCAATTCTGAAGCCTCATTCCGAGGTTCCTAAAACAGTGAAAAAAAATGGTGGTGATGAGGCTTCGAGGAGGATTTAAACGCTGGAAGTGTTATAAAATATGCTTGCTTTACCATCTAACCTAGCCCTTGTGATGCAATAGACAAATTTATAGATAGGGAAAAAGTTGAATTTGCTGATGAGCTGATGCAGAATTGCACTGTTGGGGGCCATTATCCTTATCTTTATCATTTGGGTTCAGGGACTCATCACAATGATTTAGAGTAGAAGCATAGCTTGAGGAAGAAATTGAGGCAAAGGATCTGGGTGTCTTTGGAATTTCAGAGGATAGAACCTTATTGTATCCTAGTCCATTTGGATGATTTTTATGAAAAACATGATATGAATTGTCACAACTCTTACTAATTATCCTAGTGTTAGATTCCTTCCTGAAAGCCTTCCCTACTTCTGAATTCCATATCTTCAAGAAAAAAATTAGTGGGCGGGTTATTGATGGGCATTGTCATCATATCCATTGTGTTACTGGTGTGATAACTAGCAGAATAATTAGAGGACATGATCAGTGATTCTATGGAAATACAAGCTTCCGCTTCAAGTCTTGCATTTTCCCACTGTGCCTTATGCCTTGTCAGAGCCAAGGCGTCGTACCCCTGTGGAGCACTGGGACTGACTTCTGATTTAGGTGCATGGTTTGAGGGATCGAGACCCATCTTCAACAAACGCTTCTTCAAATGGCTATTCCAAAAATTCTTGATCTCGTTGTCTATTCTCCCTGGTAACTATGAGGCTATTGCATACCATCTGCAAGTACCATAGACATAAATAAACCAACTCATTGATATAAATGAAATTGCTGATAAATGCAGATAGCTATCAAAATATTTATGTGCCATATATAAAGTACACAATTTGTAAAACCACAGCAGGAGTGAAGGTTATGAACACAACTTGTAAGGCCATGGCAGGAGTGAAGGTTATGGACAAAAAAAAATGTTTTTTCGAAACAACTCTCTTTTATAACATGATCGATATAATATGTATTGCAAAATATTTTCAAATTATTAAATCTAGACTATTGAAAACCGATGAGAATTTGTAATGCTAAACCAAGAGTAAAGGTTATAAACCAAAAATTAATTTGGGAACTCTTAAATCTAAACTATTGAAAAAAACACATTGAGAATTTGTAATGCCAAAACAGGAGTGCAAGTTATACACTAGAAAATGGTTTGGAAACTATTGTGATCATGTTATCAGATAGCATTGATAATTTTCTATGTGGCACTGTGCATCCTAAATTATGGTATCCATTAGCAAGAATATTTGTAATTAATCAATTACATTTCAGAGGGGTATGCTGCTGGGTGAGTTACAAAAGTAATGAATGCCACTAGGTGCTTAATAATGTCAATTAAAGACAGCCTTGTTATGCCTTATCGATGAAGAAAGTTGTTATTCTTTATAAATGCTACACAGAAGACCTGGTTGGCTGCCTTACACCTTTGAGCTGGGAAAAATGATCCTCACAGATAGGTGACTCATGACCTTGGAACTGCTATTAGTGAATCATGATAGCAAGTCATACAGCCTACCTTTTAAGCCTCAGAGTAAGGAAGAAACTGTGGGCCACGCTCAAGTACCCTTGCATCCAAATTAAAAAAATAAGAGCACCCAACTATAATCGTTGGCAACCAATCAGAGACTTCAAGGTTTTCAAAAAATGAAATACTATAAAAAGTACTGCCTTGCCATGTTTCCTTTCTTAAGGCACATAGTCCTTTGTTATGAATGTGCTGTTGGCTGTCAGTTTCAAGCCTTCAGTAGGTTGAAAGTTGACTTAGGGATAGATGGATTCTAATATGACAAGATGACCCTAATAACTCCTCTCAATGCTCTACTAGCATATACTAAGACTCTTTATTATCTTATCCAATCACTATTTAAAATGGATGCCAAAGAGCCTATCTTTTATGGTTCTTCTAGTTTCTCTCAAATTACCAAGACCTGAGATTTTCTTGCTTCTGCATACATGTACATCTCTGATTCCCTACCGACATAATACCAAAAATAAAAATAAAAATAAAAATTGATAGAGGGTTGTTACAGATTTGTTCTTTGTTTTATATTCTTTTGTGTAAGGATCACCTATTGACTTAACATCACGTTGTAATTTACCCAAATATTTCTTGGTAAGAACTAAAATACATGGAAGCAACATATGTTGATAATATTTGAGTACAAGTGATTGGTTGCTATTGTCCTAGGTAAAGATACTCGACCACAAGTTGTTGGTAGAGATTGGGACAAGTTTGATGAGTGGCCCAGTGGCTTGCAGCTTGGTTTTTGGACTCTAAAGGCCATTCAGAGACATATCATTTATGTGTTATGTTGCTGGTATGTATTGTACTTGGTGCCATTTTGACATATTCACCCTGACATGGTATAAAGATGAAAAAACTTTGCAGATTTTGTCTCTAGTGAATTGGAATCTTAAAAGTATTTTTTTCATTAAAATTTTAATTATTTTTATGTGTGTTTTTAAAAGTGAGTCCATTGAGTCTGGTTTGACAGGTGTCCAGTTCAAAGACCAGTTTCAAGTATTAAAACTATGATTGGGAGTATTTTACCTTGATATTTAATATTTCCTATTGTTGATATCTTCATTAGAAGTCTTGTGTATTGATTAATGGATTGCCAGTACAGCTGTGTCTCATCTTCTATTTTGGTTTTCTTTTCGTTGTCTTTAATATAAAAGTTGTCTATTGTTTTCATTTCCTAAGAAACTGCTAATACATTTTATTTATTTGGACTGAACAGCCCTCCAGTTGTTGCAAAGTGTGTAGCACTTCTCAAGCGATATGTCTTTAGGTGAGTTTATTCTAGTAGTGTTTCGTATAGTTCTTGTTCTATAGTAGAGATATGAAATAATTGGTTCCTTTTTATTTTTACATTACGGCTCAAGTTTATATGAAAATATTCTATTGCTTCAGGTAGATACCATTAACAGATTTTTTGACTTGTAAAAAAGATGAAATGATAGACAGTTGTCTTTATTGTGTTATCAAACACTTCAGTTTTGATGATACATATATTAAATATAGATATTCAAGATGTATATACAGTTTGTTGTCATATGGTTGTCACATGTGCGAATACTGCAGGTATGCTCTTTGTGTGGGTTTGTGTCCATTTTTTAATTTCTTCTGAACATACGTTGCCAAAATAATATAAAATAAAGGATCGTTATCCTCCGTCATTTTCAATTGGGGATACTGAGCCAAATATATTTGCAAAATTTCCTCTTGCTGTTTCAAAATTTGATTCTTCTGAACATACATTGCCAAAATAGTTATAAAACAAAAGATTGTTTTTCTGTGTGTCATTTTCAACAGTTAATATAGACCCAATTGCATTTGAAAAATTTCCTTTGGCTGTTTCACACATTTGATTCTTTTCCCCAAATATTTGATGGTTGATGCAGGTATATACCTAGGATAGAGACTCTAGAGCAGATTGATTTGTTTTGTGTGAATCTAATTGTTGAGTGCAATGCCGTTACCAACAAGAAGGCTTCTACATGGGTGCAGTCTGCAAACAGTCAGCGTGTAGCATCGACTGCATCTATCAATTCATCTTCTCCAACCTCAACATCTGCAGCATTTGCTTCAGGAGCTCTTGTTAACTCATTGAATTATGTTCGTGGTTTGGTTTCATGACATATTCCAAGACATTCATTTCAGTCAGCACTGTTTGCTGGAAATTCTCATGCTAAGAGGACAATCACATCCTTGAGAAGCAGATCGTTTGGTTCTCCAGTCAGTCCAGGTGGCACTGTAAGCAGAAGTTCTCCTGAGAATAAAGAGGCCACAAATTTGGCTATCACGAATATATTAGGTCTGGAAACAATTAATGAGGAGAACAACAATTATATTGCTCTTGATGTTCTGAAATCAAGATGGATTGTGGATAGGCACCAACAAAGTTGGACCCCATCTCCTGTTATGACGGACAGGTATTTCTTTCATTTAGATTTGCTTCTCTTTTTTCAGGTCCTACATGAGCAACAAGATGAACATGTAAATGAACTAGGTGATTTTGCTGCTTCCAAGTTAATTGGGCTAGACGAAGTCAATACTTTTGTTGGTTTTTGATAATGAGATTCATCTATGCATTGCCCTTTTGTTTTCTTTAAAATTTTGTGTCATTGGAGAATGTCAAAGTGTTGCGGCACCCCTATGATGAGGTTGTTGCATCCTATTGGATGATATGTTGCACCCATAGTTTTAAAAACCAGAACTGGGTTTTTGAACCGGCCCATCTATCTAACCAGGTTTCGAATTGGATTAAATGAGGCAGATTTGGAAAGTAAAATACATGAAATCTTTATTAGATATCATTAACTCGCTTCACATCCATATAGCTTGATTTTCTTTGATTAAAGGGAATGCTTTTAACAGTTTGATCCAAGATGCTTGCTGTTAAGCTGGGAACAATAAAGAGATTTTAACAGTCTTAATGATGGAGATGATAGCTGTAACCACCCTTGTCTATTTTCCAGCAGTACACACCTATTGATCCTTGAGTGTACTGTATAAAATTGATCCACAGTCCTCAATCATGTTTTCAATTTTTCTAATGCATTCAGTTTATCTCCAATAATTTCTACTTGAAACACCTTAATGTACTGAATCAGAAGTAAAATTTCTACACCACATCTTAATGTAACATATGAGATTGCTTTCTTTCCCTTGTTTCTTGGTACCAGTTCTGTATGTGTGGAAATTTCCTGTTGCATGGTTATCTCCATTACAAATACCATTCCCAGTAGACTGTTTCAGATTCCATACTCAGCATATTTGGCACCTCGCTTGATTCGAGTTCAAGTTTACTGAGTGGACAATCTTCAGTTTCTTAAAAAATTTTGTTGCATTTCTACTACACCAATGTAGCATTTTTTTTACTATAAAACTTGATCCTGAACATCCATCATAGCTTTTAATATTTGTTCTCCATACTGCCTTCTCAGTTCCTTGTAATAATCCTTATGAGCATGAAAATAGAGGTACCTTGAAGAAAGTGCATAACAGATTTTCGGTGCATGTTCCAAGCCTCTAAAACTTCACACAAGAGCTACCACAGGTCCGAGGGTAGCCTTCAAGGTGACTGTAATTCAAGATTCTACACAGTTCAAACTTCAAATCGCTTCACATAATGCTGCCTCTACGGCTAGAAGAGAGGGCCTTATATAAGGCCTCTTGGCCCTTAAACAATCCTCCACGGTTCTGCAATTCCGAGCCACACAGATCTGAAGAGATTACTGTAGGTCAGATTTCTTTATTACCATAGATGGTTGCCAAAATAATTTTTTGTCCAATTTTGAGAAGGAATAACCCAAACAAATAACTCTTATGTCCTCCTCACCTCGTTGTTCTGTGTTTTCCTATTCTTGTCTTAGCTAAGTGCTCACCAGGAAACCTATTCAACATGAGATCTATCCATTCAGTCATGCCATAAAGTATGAGTTCCCTCTGTTGAACCATATACAGAAATATGTGAAATACTTCTGCTGCAATATTTAATGGTAGTGACTCACTAAGCAGCCTCATAATAAGCCATGTTTCTTATAACTCGCCTTTAGCAATGATCCTTTCTATGGATCCTGCTTAAAAGTTTGTACTTTCCCTTCGATTTCACTCGCTTAATATTGAATTAATCCATGACAAATCAACCAGTCTTAAAGGTATTTCAACAAGTCCATTCACTTCTTACTCGATAGATGAGGGGTTCATTATAGCCGCAATTGTATGCCTTGACAATAGCTCCTATTGGATATATAAAAAGGGAGGACTTTACTAGAATAGACAAGATTCAAGGTCATGATCATGCAGCTTCCATGCATCCTTTCAAATAGCAAGGATATATCTGAGCCTTTCTTGATAGATTCATTAGGTCTTCTATCGAGAATTGTGTACGTCCTTTTGATGACATGAGTCACGTGATTATCTAGCTTACAGTGAGCACATACTTCTAGGAAGCTTAATTATCACTAATTAAATTATCAAACATTTGAATCTGCATGAAGTGTGGATACTGAGATCAAATTATGAACCCTAAACCTACAGACTTTGAATTTATAGAAACTACTTAAGAAAGATCAAAAGAAAAAAAAGCTGTCAACAATAAATAGTTCAAGATCCAAATTTAAATGGATATATGTATGCTAATGGATCTATGAACCCTTTTATCCAGTGGAATTAAAAATAAGATTTTATTGATAACATACGAATCAATGAAAAAATCACGACGTCTCGGCATGCACTTGACTTTTACACACGTGTGGCAGATCACTAAATCTATCACGAGTGAATATATGTGGTTACACGACTGCGAGCATCCGATAGTAGTAGGGCACACAGCAGCAGTTGCTTCAACACATCGAGTTGATAGACTACTTTCCCGATTTGATGATAGCAAGGGAAATTTGTCCTCTTTCTTGGAAGAACTTGATGGAAATTCCAAAAAAGCAGTATGCTTCAACATATTGAAATATATAGAGAGAGCGCATTATAAGAAAATACGAAGTGTACAGTTGAGCTTTATCCATCCCATGTGCCAAAAGATCTTCCATTACGACACTTGCAAATCCTTTGCCCTCTAAAATGGAGGTTTAAGTGCAGAAATAAGGCTTATTAGGTACCAATGATTCAGTCGAAATGGAAATGCAAGAATATATATGCCGTAAATTTTAATAGAAAACTCGTTAGCGTGTTCAAATTACCATACAGGGTCTACCTCCTCCACATCTCTAGTGAATGACGACCCATCACGGTATCTAACCATAACGCGGTTCCAACTATAGAAATCATTTCATCGGTTTCTCTAGTTTCAATGAATCCATGAAAACCCAATTTATAATCAAACGTGGCTTTAAAGTCTCGACTAGAAATACTGGATTTTGTGATGGAACATCACTTAAAATGCTGAAATTCTATTGTTCTCCCATGAACAGAGTAACCCTAATGGAGAATTTGCTCTTTGGGAACCAAGACAACGTATCAGTAACACCATCCTCCACCTACACTGAAATTTTTAGCGATGAATAAAATATCAATGCCAATAAGATGAATGAGCTCAACACTCGAGCACATTAATCTATCTCATCATATCTGAATCAACCATGAAATGTAGTGTGTGAATAGGTAAGAGCAGTTTTCAAACAAGGAGCCTCAACAAGAGAGCATAGGTTATTCAATAACAAAGACAACACAGAGGACTGCATGGACATAGAAACTAAGAGAAATGACTTGCCTCCATATGAACAAGCCGATTGTTTGCACACGGTCCAAATCCCCTGTGTAAATGGTGAAATGGGAGGGCTTCCATCTAAACAAAGCGAAATTAACAATGAGCTACATAGTTACATTCCAAAAAAACTTATAGCTAAACGAGACCCTATGTAAATGGTAACATGTGAGCTTCTATCTAAACAAGGCATAGCAATGAGCTAGATATTTAGGCACATTCTGAAAACAAACCAAGAGTCAAATATTCACATCACCGGCTCCTTCGGATATGCATTGTACGGCGAGTGATGTTTACGAGAAGCACTACATTGGTCGAATTAGCATGTGACAATTCCTTTGTTGCCTCGGATGCCCCATGATATGAACCTTTGAAAAGATCGGATAACTAGATTTACATCTGTCTTGTTTACATCCTTAATTGTGAACAAGACTATCAATTCACAGAGGTTACAATCATATCACTATAGCCTTTGGTACATTGAGTGACAACTATACATAAGATGAAATCACACATAGAAAGGGGCATTGACATATATACGGGGATCCGTCACTGATCGATAGGTCCATGATTTCATAATGAGTGCATTGTTCCATTTCCTCTTGCAATGCGAATAGTTATATCAACCATGCTAAGAGTAGGTAGATCATAGCAAAACCACGGGTAGAACTTTCTTGGGCCACTTCCTTTATTAAGATGGTCATTAATTCTCTTGACCATAAGACAATAGACGACATTCACTAGAGAGATCATTATCCTTTATCAAGTATGAACACGGGTCATGACTTTCCAGAGGAGGTAATCATGGTGCCATTGTCATTTAAGAGGAAAGATACTTCTACACCTCATCAAGATCAAATCTTCAAATTGAGCCACCATCTTTGAGTCAATTTGGTTAGTGAGAACAAATTATTTATGTAACATTTTGCCCTTTGATATAAGTTTTTTGTAAATCTTGCTTCATGAAATGAAAAAATAGGAAGTGATGGGGGCGAGTTTTCCATGTAAACGGATAATGGAGGTGCTTCGAGTATCTCGGGACGAGATCCACGAAAGCAATGCAACAAATGAAACCAGTAAGATTGCTATATTAAGATTCATGTTATAATACGACCCTTCATCTTTTTCTATATTAAGATTCACTTCATCTTTTTCTAAAAATCTAACAATACTATTATAAGTTAGTTGTTAAGAAATAGTGAAGCTAGCATATTTCACTGTTATTTGTTGAAAGTTTTACTTACGATGTTAATTAGTATTATTTGTTTGGCTATGTTGTCTTAATTCATACTGGGTGTACTGGATGGACTCAAGACTATGAAGGTCTGAAATTTGAAGAGACAGGCTGTAGATCGTACATGTTGATCGGTGCCTACTAGCATAGCTGGTGTCTCTTTCGGTTGTGGTTGTATTGCTTGTCTTTGATTATAGTTAATTTTCTTTATATGGCTTAATTTGTTTCTAGGGTTATTATTTATTATTAGTTTTTTGTGCAAGTCAAGCTTCAAGGGGTGTCATCAGTGAGCTAACTCCATTGAATTATTTTTTTATTAGAGTTAAAAATAGGGGCTTGCATGATTATATATTTTCCAATGATTATAGCATTATGTGTTGAACATTTTTAAAAAATCAATGCCTATTATACAATTTCAAAGACTCCCATAACTCCTCACATAATTTTTTTGAAGGGTTCTAGCTCAATGGAAGAGCACTTGCTATATGAGGAGGTTGGTGGTTCGATTCCCGTTTGTACCCTAACTTGTAAATTATTCAATGATATTGTAGATTTTTTTTAATTAAATATTTTATATTGAGTTATTTTAATGGTGAGATATTTTTCACGGATTCATTGTTTTATATTGTCTCCAGAGAGGACATATATATAAGATTAAAAAACATTGTCTCCATAAAGACAATATGTTTTTAATTCAACTATTAGTCTTTGGAGAGACAATAAATGAAACTTGTCTCTAGAGAGACAAAAATGAAATTGTCTTTGGAAAGACAAAAATGCTTGTGTTATAAATTGTCTTTATAGAGACAATATTTTAAGACAATTTAATTTTAAGACGATTTAATTTAAGACACTCAGCTTAAAGACAATATTTAAGACAATACACAAGTTTTCTTTTGTCTCAAATTAAGACAATTTACCCAAAAATTGTCTTAAATATTGTCTTAAAACCCCCCTTTATGTTGTAGTGTTAGGACATAAGCTTTCTCTCCTCTTCCTATTGCAAGAGAGTTGATTGAGGACACCTCTGATTATTATCACCGTATCAAAGCTTTAATGATACAGATGATGTGAAGAGGAGATTCCTGCTCTGCAAGCTTTTGGAAAACTCCATCAAAATGATCAATTGTTGTTTGGTATTAAAAAATTTCAGCCTTTTTTGAGGAAAAGAAAATTGAGGTATTTTCAATTTATGTGGGATTGATGTTTGGTTTCGACTTTAATATTTATAAAACTATTTTCAACCCGTCCATTCCTTTGGCTTGGCTATATATTTTATATGTGTTACTCTAAAGGCTCTTTTCCAAATGCAAAATAATCAATTTTGTTTGGTTTCAGTCAGAAAGAAGCTTCATCATTCAGTATTAACCAATGTTTCAATGACTGGTTTTTGGTTTTCCATCACCTTTTTTTTAATCACCAGTAATATACTAATCATAACGTGATTATTATGAAATACTTTTCATTGTCAATATGTATAACAAAATTATAATATGAAACACCATTAATCACATTAACCAGCATAAAAATGCAGAATATTTTATTTCAGTGACAAAAGTCTTGCATGAGCAATAAACAAATATTGAGGATGTATGTCATGCATCACTAGAGGAAGTAGGAGTAGCATCTTCCACTTGTATAGTTGGCATATAATAATGGGTATTAGGAGTCCTTGAATATGAGTTTCTTTGAGGTTCTTAATGGGTGGAATTGAAATACTCCTATCAACTAGAGTGATTGATTGAACTAGCTATTAATTGGACCGAACATGTTGGTATATATGGAATAGGAAATGCAAGTTATTAAGAGAAATTTAAGGAAACATGGGACAAGCAAAAGAATTATGCAGATCAACACAGAGCATTTAAGGAGTTCCAGGTTGGGGAGCATGTATACTTGTGCATCAAGCCCAAGAGTGGTATTGTGGGAATTTTGAGAACCTTGAGAGGATTAGATTATTGTCCTACCGAATTTCACTACATATGACAGTGAAATTCCATGATGTTTGCCAGGTTTCATTGCTTAATATATATTTCCAGGATGTTGATCGTGTAATTGACGGGTATGTGTTACAGGTGGAACCAAATGAAAAATTGTATCCATAACCATAACGCATATTGTAGTGGAAACAAATCATGGTCAAGAACCAAACATTAGTATTAGTACAAAAAAGTTTTAGTATTAAAATTATGTCATTGACAAACCTAAAAGAAAATATTTTCAACTTCATGTATGATAAAATTACCAAAGCATCACAAATAAAAAGATATAAAGAATATATCAAATTCAATTGTGTCATAAGAATCACTAAAGTCACTCTTTAATAAGAAATCCATTTTCTTAATTTATTTTTTTGATTTTAACTTGCCAAAGCTATGATTTTATTGATGTGTAGTACTTCATCTCTTGTTGTTTTATAATTTTAGGAACAAGTTTTTGTTATGAGACCAAAGAGATAAACATGGTTATTTTTATGCCTATAATGAGTAGAACCTTGACCTCCACATAGAAATCTTCATTATTCATCTTTATTAAGTTTCACGGAAATCTTCATTACTAGAGATCATAAAGTATAAAGTAAAGTAATGAGTTCTTCATTGGCATTTGCAACATGTTTAAAATATCAATATTAAATATGTAAGTAATTAAATGAATTTTCCATGCATGCATGAGTTATTATATATATCTATATCTATATCTATATCTATCTATCTATCTATATATATATATATATATATATATATATATTACTTTTTAAAATAAATAAGAAAAGCATATGCATTTTGTTTACAAATGTATGAATTCCTTGTTTAGAAAACATTATGTTTAGTGTTATTTACATATTTCATGACCCTCAGAACTTCTCGATTATTAACCTCCATTAGCATGAACTTAGGCCACTATGGAAAATCATAAGAAAATGAATACGGCCTCATCATAGGACATCTACAACTTTCATATTTAGACCAACCCTTTCAAATTAATAGATGGATTACAAATTTTCATGTGGCATAATCAAATAGTGAATTCTCTCCATGTATTATCATTTTGACATATTGAATGATTCTCTTAGAATAATGAATTTTATTCTTAGTGTATGGATTGACAGAATGTCAACATTATTTGATAGGGATGGAAACAATTTTACACATTAATGACCATCTATTACTTTCTGCAAATTCATTATCTATGGAATAACAACATCACCATTTCATGTGGGCCTTTAATGTAAGATAGTTATATGTTGTTCTTAATTATAAGAAATATTATTCAAATAATTTGTGATATACATGAAGTTACTCCCTAGTTTAGGTAGTACACATTTTAAATAAGGGTTTCACTCCTTTTGAAGGTTTTAAGCATTTATACGAGACATGTATTTTCAACTAAGATCATCTAGATACTTTCATAGGGTATTTAGTTCATGATGGATAACTATAAAAGCTTGATCAATTATGTGCACCAAACACATCATATAATTTTATGTTATTAAATCCCACAAATCTTGTTATCGTGGCCATTTTAAGCCATTGTAAAACCTCTAGCATTAGAAATCCAAAATTTTTATTCATCCACATGAGTACAAATTAAGCATTCATCAATTAATGTACCTTAAAGGGATTTGTCATCAAGTTTGCCTCATTTAACTAATAGATTAACATGATATATTAATGTAATTTTCTAATCATAAATACATGCTTTTAATATTAAGTAGAAATTTGGTAATCCCTCATTAACACAACCATAGCATTAAATTTCACTTTGCTACTATCCTCTTGATAGACAATTATAGTATCTATAAGTAATATTTTTTATTAAGGTGATGGAAGGCATATGATGTCATTGATTAAGATGGTGGATGGAAAATATGAAGTCATCTTGTTGTTGATGCATCACTCGAGGGTATTACTTCCACTAGGAAGGACTTGGAACATGGGGACTTGCTTGACGAGTAGCAATTTAATTTTCTAATCATTAACGCAAAATATTAAGTAGAAATTTGGTAATCTGTCATTAATACAACCATACAACCATAGTGTTAAATTTCACTTGCTACTCTTCTCTTGATAGACAATTATAGCATCTATCAGTAGTATTTTTTATTAAAGTGATGGAAGGCATATGATGTCATTGATTAAGATGGTGATAGAAAATATGAAATCATCTTGTTGTTAATGCATCACTTGAGAATATTACTTCCACGACGAAGGACTTGGAACATGGTGACTTGCTCGATGAGTAGCAATGACAAGTCCAGGATTGTGCTCCATAAATCACCTCAAAGTTATCCATTAACAAAAGGAGGAATATCAAACAATTCTTATTAATGCTATGAAATGATCAATGGATATACATACAATGATATTTATTATTG